>JAODKC010000044.1:32203445-32223795 GCA_026777985.1 Mormyrops attenuatus | reverse complement strand
CCGGGCAACTTAGCTCCTGGGATCATTGGAACACACAAACCCCTCCACCACGGTAAGGTGTCGGCTCCAGGAGAGGGAGTTTAATCATATTTCAGATTATTTAGAAAACAAAAACAATAGCTGTTAGTATGTTCTGTTCAAATTATTTCCAGTGCAGTAAATTGTGGCTCTGCAAAATCGAACAGTGGGCTTATAATCTGAATATTGCTGGTTCAAATCCAGTGGCCCTTTGTGGAAGGCAATTAACTCCAATGTCTTGTATGTCACGTTGCATGAAGGCGTCTAAAAAAGGTAAATATTAACTTTTTAATAGAGAATATTTTTTCCCATACATCCAGATTCCAGATAGAGATACACAATACAGCGGGCAACATCGGTACCTGTAGATATTCATTAAAAATAAAGATATTGGGATCGGTCCGATGCGTCAGTTTGGGTCGATATTACCACCTGACATTTAAACTTTATCAGTATTAAAAATTAGCAGCACAAGAGCTAACGTCAACTACTAACATAATGGAGATGATTGCATTGGACGATCATGCATTATCCGTGGGAAAACGAGGGATTTCATTGGCTCATTCACCACTTAGAAGTACGATTGCCACCTTCTTTGTAAAGAAATATCCATTAGTTCAAAATGGGACAGCATTTTATTTTACAATATGGGAAGATCCCATAAAAATTCAGGACTGCTGACAACTCCACATAGAAGAGGTCGCGAAGTACGGGCCGGCGAGACGGTTTTATATGTATTATAAATCTAGTCCTCAGATCGACCTTTCGTTTTCCACGTAAAAGTTACAGAAGTCCCCCCTCCCAGCTAAAATGGTTCAGAGAAAAGCCAGTTATTGGTACTGGCGATGTTGGGCAAAAATTTGTCTGTAAACAGAATTGGTCAAAATTACATTACAGTACTACATCCTGAAGGTGTTTTACTGTTAGGATTTTTCAGATATCAAAATGTTTGATGGTCATTTGTTTCTGCATGTCCCTGTGTTCCTGTCACCTGGTTGTGTTAGGCAGACGTATAATCATTGCCGGTGAGTATTCCTTTGGGGTCATTTTGAAGTTTAATTTAATTTCTAGCATTCAAGATGACTCTGTGTAACTCAAGGCTCCCTGTGTAATATACTCAACCAAATGTAAAAATAATAAATGGCTGTGTGCCAATATGCAGTATCAAATTGTATTTGTTTGACTATAATGGTAAAATAGGGAACGTGATTAGTTGTCGTTGCTGATACACCATAGCACACAGTGCACAACAAAAGACGTGTCCCCTGCATTTAACACATACTGTATGTCACATCGTGACACAGCAGGGGGCAGCTAAGTCAACGCCCGGGGTGCAGTGCTTGGGGGGCCGTACCTTGCTCAGGGTGCAGTGCTTAGGGGGGCCATGCCTTGCCCTGGGTACCTTAGTGCTACTTTGCTGGTTAGGGAGTCAGACCAGCAATCGTTCCAATTACAAGTACACATCCCAAACCATTAGGCCACTCTTGCCTTATAGTCACACCCAATGACAGTGGTCTAGCAGTAACCCCTTGCCTGCCCCCCAGGTCTGTATCTGATAAAGTCTGCCATTCTCCTACCAACTGCTGTTATACTGTAAGTGCATTTTCACATAGACTAAGCCCCCTTCCAGATGCTCCTTCTCTCCATGTCATTTTTACTTTTTCTACCTCTTGCTTCCTTATCTGTCTTCTCAGGTCATCTATATGCCTTTTAGGCAAACCTTACCCAAAGGCAATATGACACATCCACAATGTTGTAGGAGAGAGGCTGATATTGGGTGGGACACAGCTTAATAAGGACTATTATTTGGGAGGGCAAATGATGCCAAATTAAATATTGGGGGGGGGGGGGGGGGGTACATGTTACATTTGGTTCCTACGCCCTTACAAAAACTGGCATGTTACTTTTTTAGACTAATGTGAAGGTAAAGAGCTGGAGAAAAGTCTGCATTATTAATAATTCAGTGCATGCTGGGCCGTTTACTGCCTCGCTGGCACTGTCACGGTAGCAAGGCACTGTGGCAGCTTCTTTAAAGGTACTTCCCGTCTTCGCTGTCTGTTATACGTGCTGCCTGGGGAGGTGGCAGGGGGACGGATCTGCCTGCCTCGCCTCCGCCCCTCCCTCCCATGTCCCTCCAGCAGAGAGGGATGAGGCGAGGTGGCTGGCAAAGCCGCGGGCCGGGGAGACGCGGCGCGGGACTGTAGCAGAGGCAGCCAGTGAGTCAGGTCTTTAGCGGTGCCGGGGCGATGGCGGAGCGCTGCGGCCTCTGGGGGTTTCTGTCCACCGCCGCCTCCTGCTGTATCTACAGGAGATCCTTCATGCGGGTGCAGGTGAGCTGCAGCTGCCAGCGGCTCTCTGTCAGCATGTTTGGACACAACCTGCTGTTTAAAGGAATGAACTGCGGAGTCGGTGTATTTAGGTTTATGCAGACAAGTGTGAGAATGTTTAGTAGATATTTACACCCTTCGGTGTGAATGTAATATCAGGTGACTTTCTTCCTTTTGATAGAAGTTTAAGACTGAAGTAAGTTGTGTGAGGTTTGAAAGTTTATGGCTGGAATGAGAGACACTCGACTCGTGGGGAAGTTTAGGAGTAATCCACTGCCTCAGACTGGGATATAGCTGAGTTTGTTTAGTTCTGGCTGAAATGATAATGTATATCTCTTAGGACTAGACTGTTTTCCTCCTGTCTCTGGCTTGGCTGTTATAGGAGACGCTTAGGGTGTCTGACTCTGAAGTCGCCCATCTGCCTCTCTGAGTTTGCTTCAGATGCATTTCTCTTTGTTCATTTTAATGTTGTATATGTGCAAACTTTTCACTTATAATTGTATTTAATGACAGATTATGACTGTTCTGGAGCCAGGTGTGCTGAGTTGTGTTAGAAAGCATAGTCAGAATTCACATGCTCTGAACACATACCGGTGTCAGGGATGCAACCTAAATTTGGGGAAGGATTTAATGAAAAGGGGGAGATGGATGGATGGATGGTGATGATGATGATGATGATGATGAGAGCAGACAATGCAGCATTCAGGCTCTGGCTTGGGTGCAGAGTACCTCCAAGTACATACATAGCCAGTACATTAAATTAAGCTAAAGTGCTGTGGAAATTTACTGCAGGATTATTGCCTTTCGTGAACAATGATTAGAGTTAAAACATTAAAGATGTTGTTTACGTTGTTGTGGCTTGCACTCGCAGCGCTGTGCTGGAAGTGTGATGGATTGTAGATCACACCTCCTCTCACTTCAGATGCTGCTTTTCCCAGTTTGTAAGTTATTCACTTGCTGGGCCTCCTGTATCGATCAGTCTGCTAGGTGATCGGGCCTGGAACAGTGGCCCACCCTTTTCCCAGTACTTTCTGATATTGAATAGCACTGGGACAATATCACTGCAGGGTGTCCTCTTGTAGGCCATTTAAAGGATCCCTCACCCTCCAGTCCTCATCCACTTGGCTGTTGTCATGGAAACAATGTCGTACCCCCCTATTTTGCTGGTAGGGTTACGCTAAACATGGCTGGTGATGATGTGCCTCTTGTGCCCAAAAACAATCAGATCATGGACCTTGTCCAATTTAGTTTATATACCATCCCAATTCAGTCATCAAAACTTGTCAGGCTGACCTTTCTTGGTATACTGTTTCCCTTTTAATATATATAGCATGTCCTACGCAGTGGGTATTCCCTGTTCTCAGTCACGTACAGTAGACTGCTTCCGTAGCACAGCTAATATAAATTATCCTGCTCAGTTACCTTAAGCTGTGCTCTTCAATCACTATTCCCAATGTGCCCAGGTGTCCCGCACAGCCGCATATCCTGTCCATCCACTGACCTTTGCTAAGTAGTGATCGCCGTTTGTTTATTCAGCTGCACTTTGGATGCAGAGCTGTCTGCCTAGAGTCCTCCTGAACACTGATCTACAGATCCAAGATTCACTGCTGTGTCAGGAGAAAAGCCTGACAGATATAACTATGCAAGAAAGTGCACCGCTTCTCAGCACCGAAGAAAAAGTCATAAGGGCAGATGTGTCAAACTCCAGATATCTTCAGACAGCCTGTCTGATGGCTACATGACAGTTGCACTGATGATCGTTCCTCATTATGACACATTAATAATCATGGAGCAGTATCTGGTGCAGTGGGCTAAGCCTCTGTGCCTGTGATCAGACGATCACTGGTCCAAGCCGCCATCCTTTGAAGAATGGTCACGTGTCTGTGGGCCCTTGAGCAAGACCCCTAACCCCCACCTCCAGGGGTGCCTGCTGCAGGGCTGTCACATGGCCTTGTTTTTTGGAACCTACCAGACAGTCATTATTTCCAAATGGCTTTAAATATACAATCTTGTGTTTATAATAAATTCAAAGATGGGATCTTACAATAATTTGATGTGATAAATTAATTTATGTGTCGCTAGTCTGGCTGTCGAAAGAGTTTAATGTCACTAGTGCTATTCATAAAATTCTACCACAAATAAAATCCACACAGGTAAAAAAAAAAGACATTATTTATTTAATAGTTCTTTTTGAAGTCTATCAAATATATTTATTTATAACCATTACATTCACTGCTATTGTATTTCAGTTCTTACTGTGTTTCCCAGATACTGCCTTCCACTCCGTTATGGTAATTCTCCCTGAAGGAAACACATGTCATTGAGTGACATCATTGTTTCAGCAGATAAACAGCAGCGCGATATTATATAACGCATTTGTTATTAATATGATTTTGATACTGTCTCAGTGCTACACATCCCACTCTCTTAGGAGAAACTATGTCCTTTTTCTGACGTAAAATAAAGTTAACAGTTTTTTTCCCCAAAAGTTATGATGACCAAAAAGTACTGTATAGTAGGGATGATCCCAGGGTAGATTATGGATTTAAGGGGATCTTGGAGCTTGGGGTTTAAGGGATGATACACTGAGTAGGGTTTAGGGGACCTTAAACATGAATTGGACTGTGATTACTAGGGTAGAACAACGAGATCAGGTGGTACAAGGAGGTCTCGAAAGAAGTCCAGTCTCCATGTAATGGTTGTCATGTGAACAGATGAGAGTGATTTGGATGACAGTTGTTAAAATCACGGGGGCGGGGGTTGTTAGCAGGGGTCAGTTTTTTGATAGTTCATGTTGTCCCTGAAGTATCTAAGTAGCAATGTCTCTTTGGACTGTCCAGGGTGCTTTAGCCAAAGGGGGAATGACTTCAGTGATCCCGCAAGACTGCGCATGCTTGCTGTTTCTCCAGGATGGCTAAATCAGATATTACCATTACTACACAGCTTCCTTGAGAAATCGCTTCCGAGCTTCTTCTGAAGTCCATGCTGACGGTCCAAACAGACACACAGACGTTAGTGTGTCTGCGTCCCCATGGCCGCTTTGTTTTCAGGCCACTGTGTCACCTCCATATGTCTCCTTGCACCTCTCAGTTCTCCAAGGAGAGGTACCTGCTTGACAGCCCACCTGAAAAGCTTCGGAAGGAGCTAGAGGAGGAACTGAAGCGGAGCAGCGATGATATGAGCAGCCATGGCTGGTACCATGGCCTCATGCCCCGAGAGGTTGGCTCATCCGTCTTCTGGAAACATAAACAGAATGTAGACTGAGGTTCGACCGGCGTATCGGTTGTCTGATAAAATCGGCAGATATTAAGTTTCCGTGAATTTATCGGCATTGGCGGAAAACCCACAGATAAAGAACCCATAATATCCCTTTAAGCATTTATGATGAGAAAGGGAGAAAAAGACATTTTCTGCATTGTAACTTATTGCTAATCGCCTGGGATTATTAGTGTTATGGCTCAGTCTATAGTTGAATCATGGCAGAATGTTTATGTTTTTATATATAGCAAAGGCTAAGGCAAGTTCTTTTTGCTAAAAGCTTTCTTTGTAGTGGTTAAACACGCAAGACATGAGAGATAGACAACCAGCTTCCAATGTAAACAAAAACATATCTTCTTCACTGTATAACCCTAACTGCCTAACTAAGCCAAAAGCCCAAACCTAACCCCAAGGAATGAAAAACAAAAGACATTCACAACCCTTGGTGATCTGCGAGGCTGAAGGACCAAAAGCTGTCACACAGCATTCACAGTGTTTGTATTTTGTATTTGCAGTATTCAGTTTGAATAGCAATCCCACTCATCCCCTTCATGAATCTGTATCAGATTGTATGTGCTTCGTAGGTCTAATTCAGTATAAAATCCTTAATCTAAGGTGTTTGGAGTTAGGGGTAGGGGGTAGTGGTATCTAACTTAATGTTATGTAGGTCACAATAGTCGAGCCACGGCCAAAGCCACCATTGTTGTCTTTCTTCACAAAAAGGACACTACCTATATTTATCTGTATTGTTTTACATCATCTTCTCACTGGGTGCCCTGGATTTGATTGTCTGGTTTCTCTTGGGCGGCCTGACAGGTGTCAGAGACATTGGTCCTGCGGAACGGAGACTTCCTGATACGGGACTCACTCACAAGCATGGGGGACTATGTACTGACCAGCCGCTGGAACCACAAGGTTCTGCACTTTGTCATTGGCAAAGTTCTAGTGGAGTCCGGCACCTTTCGCCCGCGGGTCCAGTACCAGCTGGGAAGGGAGAGCTTTGACTCCGTAGCTGCCCTCGTCCACTTCTATATGGGAAGTGAAAAGCCCCTGTCACAGGAGAGCGGTGCACACATCTACTGCCCCATCAACCGGACCCTTCCCCTGCGCTTTCTGGAGTCAGCCTTCACCGTGACCCACAGCAAGCAAGACCCAGTCAGTCCATTATCTAGCATGAGGAGAACATTTATCCAGAAGCAAGGTGTCACCCTGGAGGACAGGCCCAGGACACTGCTGGCCATTCCTCACAGGTGAGAAGAGTTACTAATAAGTCTGCTGCCCCCTTCTGGGCACTATGGGTAGTCTACTGACAGTCTCATCACTTTCTGTCAGGTTATATGTTTTTCACAGGCATGTAAATCTAATCATAAGCAGTAACGTGTCTCTACAGACTGTCCAGCAGCGTGGATCAGATCCAGATGATACAATCTCCACTGTCACCACTTGGAGAGTGTGATCCCTCTACAGCTTACAATACCAGTGAGTCCTGTAGCCTGAAAATGTGTGTGCCTTAAAAGCAGAGTGATATTCTCAGTTATCCACACCTGACACAGTCACATCCGCCTGCTGTGACTTCTCAGCAAAGAATTTGTTAGCACTGCTTCAGCACATCTCCTGGTTTTGCTAGATGTTTCAGATTTGCTTGATTCTGATATTTCCTGTGTGTATTTTCTGTGAACTTGTAGTCTCCCACCATAGAAGTCCATCTGGCAGTAAGTTGTTCAACGCTTCGCTCCAGTCGCCAGACTCGCATTGCTCCAGCGAGCACAGACTCTACCCAGAGATCGTATCCAGTCCCTACTCCTCTCTAAACATCTCCAAGCCCCACCCTTCCAAAGCACCTGTCCTACCCAGTGAAGGCTACGAGGAGGGCTATGAGGGGCTGGAGCATAGCAGGGAGATCTTCAGTGTCCCACTGGTGGAGAAGGAGTCATCCTTCAAACTGGGACAGTACAGGTCACTGTTGATGCCTGCAGAGAACAAACCCCTGGAGGCAGGCATCCTTAAGAGGGTGAAGGAGCTGCTGACTGAAGTAGATGCCAGGACCGCCGCCTGGCACATCACCAAGGCGGACTGCATGGTAGGGGCACCCACAACACTAAGGCGGACTGCATGGTAGGGGCAGCCACATCACTAAGGCGAACTGCATGGTAGGGGCACCCACATCACTAAGGCGGACTGCATGGTAGGGGCACCCACATCACTACAGCGGAATGCATGGTAGGGGCACCCACATCACTAAGGCAGACTGCATGGTAGGGGCACCCATATCACTAAGGCGAACTGCATGGTAGGGGCACCCACATCACTAAGGTGGACTGCATGGTAGGGACACCCACATCACTAAGGCACAAGCCCCGCACCCAGACAAGCCTCGGCTTCCCTCAGATCACCGGTGACTACAGTTTCTCACACATTCATTCACATACAGTGCCGGTCAAATATTTGGACACACCTGTGTTTAATGCATTTGTCTCTATTTTAGCATTATTATTCATCTTATAGCAAAAGGCAATGAAGTAATATATATCAAATATCACAGTGACCTAGAGGAGTGTTCAAAATCACAAATTTTAGACTCTTCAAAATAGGCCCCTTGCTACAATAACAGCTTCGCAGATTCTTGGTATTCCTTCAGCCAGCTTCCAAGTGTAGCCACCTGGAACACTTCTCCAACAGTCCTGAAGGAGTTTCCACAGATTCTGGGCACAAGTTGGCTACCTTGCTGTTACTCTTCGATCAAACTCATCCCAAACCAGCTTTATAGGGTTTAGGTCGGGGGATTGTGGGGACCAGGTCATCTTTCACAGCACTCCATCTCTTTCCTTGTTGATAAGATAATACAGTACTTACATAACCTCAAGGTGTGCTTAGGGTCATTGTCTTTTGATTTTCAGTATGTGTGTCATGACTTTAGACTGGTACTGTACATTATGCACCTATGTATCTATTGAGGCACTCACAGCAAAGGCCTATAGACATCCTTCTTGGCAGAGGACACTGTAATTTCATATTCCAGTCTCTTTCTATTTTTATTGTCCTAGTTTATGTCAGGTCATCTCTCCCTACCATATAGCACAAAACAATTTGAGACTATAGTTCTCTCATGCTAGTATTTTTCAGATTCTTCAAATTACTTTAGTTACTAATTTAATCCCACTTGTTAATCTCTTGTACAATTTCTTGTACATCTCTAAAATATTCTTGTTGTTGCAGCCCTGACCATATTTCATTTTGATAAATTGATTAGTGTTTTTTTGCAGGGGTACATTATAAAGATTTACTTTGTAAATGGGAAATGGCTCAGTAAACCAGGAGCTTATATGAATAATGCAAGTCTATTTTTAGACCAAAATCTGAGCTGGGATTAGGATTCCGGCCAAAATCGGATTCAGGCTTAAAATCGCCTCTTAGAAAACCGCGGTTCTACTGCAGTCAGTCAACAGGGTCACCAATTCTCAGTAGAAAAGAGCTACTATGCTAATGAATAACTGAATGTGTATCAAGCCAGGGAATGTGTTGTGCTTTTGACAGTAAATTTAAATGAGCTCACCTTTTTGCCATCACGGCCATGATCTGGACTGCAGGTTGCTAGGATACTGAACGTTTCTGAGGAGATGCAGCAGAAGATGGCAGTGAGCTCTGGTCTGGAGCTGCTGACTCTCCCACATGGACAACAACTGCGCCTGGACTTGTGGGAAAGGTGAGACCTTGGAGGAAGATGGCGGTTGTGAGCAAGACATTAAAGATTCAAATCTTGTACACTACTGAGTAACACTGCTTACACTGAAATCCGTATACAATCGGTCTGACACAATGAATAAGAGAATAGGGAACTGCTGTATCATGCAATTGCCAGGTTGCTCCATACTAATAGCTCGATAAAGCAGTACCATTTTATTGCGCTGTGCCCATGCTTGGGAAGCTGTAGGTTTAAACTTGTCGGCTGGCAGAGTTTTTGTGTCACAGCTGGGCCCTTCAGCAAGACCAATAGCCCCGATTCTCCATTCTGTCCCCAAAACTGTGTGTCTGATGGAAAGTAAGACTGCATATGCAAAATCAAAAGTATTACCTCATGCACATGGCAAATAAAATATATATGCTCCGCAGATGTTTTTATCAAATGTGAAACATTACAATGTTAGCTGTTACTTATTTATACAGTTGGATAATTTAACAGTTGCAATTAATCTTTAATTGCTGATGGGTAGAATAGAAGAGTGACTAGGTTCTTCTACAGTAGAATACCCACAATTCTAGCAGATGTTGTGATAGACCATCATTGTGTTGAATTGTACTGTCCCCTTTTCGCTGTGAGGCAGAGCTGAGCAGCCACCAGTGGTGATCCTCCCCCCCCCACACACACACAACACTTTCCCACCTCAGCCTTGATCTTTGCCCCTGCCCCTCAGATTCCACACCATGTCATTTATGATGGCAGCTGAACTGCTGGGCTGCACCGGGAGCAGGGAGGAGAGGGCTGCTTTTCTCCTCAAGGCCATCCTGCTGGCCTCCGAGCTCAAGAGCAGCCAGGGCAACATGTTTGGCTTTGCCATGATCATGAGAGCGCTGGAGCTACGCCAGGTACCTGCCACCAGGGGGGGCTGTTGTGGAGAGGGAGCAATAGTGCCATCAGATGGAGGTCGTCGGCCGACGTGCATGAATTCATGAATTCATTCGTCCATATGCAGAGTATCCCTGATCTGTGATGACTAAGAGGTTCATGAGGGCTTGACTGTGATACGCGAGGACTTGACCTGTGTAAACTTGGCGTGCTTCCTTTTCCAGGTCAAGAGGTTGGAGCAGACATGGATGACACTCCGGCAGAGGCACACAGAGGGAGCTATCCTGTATGAAAAGAAACTCAAACCTTACCTGAAAAGCATGAATGAAGGCAATCTAGGTAGCTCTCCATCACATGTCGTTTTATTCTCAGTATCATTGTGAGAAAGACTTGCCTCAACGGAAGCCAAACCACACAGCTGTTTCCTGTCCTTGTCCTTCAGAAAACTGCATACCCTCTGACACCACCTTCCCTCACGTGGTGCCGCTGCTGTCTCTGCTGGAGAGGGGAGTGGCTGTGGGCGAGGAGGCGGAGCTTTGGGAGTGCTCAGACATGGGAGTGGACGTGGTAATGAGTCACTTGGAAACAGCACGTACCATGGCACAACACGGGGAACTCTACTGCAGCAACGCCCAGACCAAGCTGCAGGGTACGGGAAAGGAAGAATACAGACACAGTGAGCCCTCTGTTGTCTGAAGATGATTGGCTGTGTCACATAAAGCTCAAGGTCCTTTTCCCCTACAGGGTTTCAGGAGCAGCCGGAGCTGCTGGAGATTTTCCTCACGGAGTTCCAGATGCGTTTGCTGTGGGGCAGCCGGGGAGCTGTGGCAAGCCAGGCAGAGCGTTACCAGAAATTTGACAAGGTCCTGACAGCCCTGTCCAACAAGCTGGAGCCCCCTGGTGGGCAAAGGGTGGAAAGAACCTGAAATAAGTATGTCCCAAGAAATGGGATGAGCAATATAACCCTCCAATCAGTGAGTAGAAAAACTGGTAATGTATGTCCAAATAAGGCAAAGGGGTGGTGTCAACGTTCAACTACACCTAGGACAGAGGCGCAGTGCAAAGACAACATGTATGGTGAAGTCAGTCCAAAAGAGGTGTGTCGGTATATCAGTTCGGTATGTCAGATTGTCGTCCAGAAGCAATGTAACATTGCTGGTTCAGGGCAGCACTGATTAATAAATCCCACCCAGGCAAAGCACTTAAGCGAGAAGCACTTATACCCATAACCAATTTGATCGTTTTTGGCAGTGAAAATTAGTCCTACAACGTCACTCATCGTGAATTTATTTCCTGATAAACCTAGCTATGCAGTTCTATGTATTTAGCCCTTACAGCTGCTACTAAAATGGTTTGTTTTGTAAAACATATGTTTACTGCATTCTTAAAATAAAGGGTTGTGGGTGATGGGAGGGGTTGTGTGTCTGTTTTATGGTTAGCCCTCAGGGATGGTTTCAGTGCAGCTATATAGATTTCTGTAGCCCTACAGCTACTGGAATGTTCTAGGGAGTGACCTGTGTCTAACACAAAATTTGCGAGGTTCTGGATGCGGGCCTATCTGCTCAGCTCCTCCCAGCCGCTTGAGCAACCAGGTTCAGACGAGGGAAGTCGGGTGATGTCGCCTCAGCTGACCATGTTTGTGATGGCCTTCACCGAAAATATGCCCATATGCAGAGTTCACTGTTGACAGGTGCCTTACTGTGGCACACCTGGTGCTGTGTCACTTTAAATTTGGATCTGTCACAGCAACCCAAAGCAAAACGGGGACAGGAAGCTGTCTGCACATCTGCTGCGGCCCACTGTGTCCTGAAGGACAGTGGTAGATAATGGATGTAACATCCTGCAACGAGACAAGAATGCTGTCCCTTCATCCCACGAAAAATACTACGTGCATTGCACACCGGAAGTTTCTTTGGTGAATGTCACATACTACCATTCTCTTAAATTTTACAAAAAGCTGAGGAGGCCTGTCAGCGAGCTTGTTGTCTACATGGATATGTGCAGGCATGACGTTTCCATGTAAAGAGTATTATCTTATAAATACACTTACTTGTCTGCTGAAATTTGTATTTAATTTTATCGTTGTGAGGTTTTCTTTTGTAAATTGCTGAAGAGAAAAAAATGTTGTACTGAAATACAGACATTAATCTCCCTTTTTGTGTGGACATTGTTTTTATAATAATTGTATTGAGTGATCTGAGCATTAATTTCTGGAATATATGTTTTTGTTAGTTAGTTTTACATTTCATTCAATATAATCCCTTGGTTTTATCATTAAATAAATATAACATGATGTACAAACTGGCAGACTAAGGTAGCAGGGGTAATCACGTCCCTTATCTTCACAAAAGTTTCACAATATTGGACCTGCTATTGGAATGATTATGCTATGCCAGTTTGAAACTAATGGTGAAGATACAGGACACATAGTAACACGATGATGCTTGAGAATGTGTCAGCCCAAATAGCGGCTTTATCAGTTTCATATATTACAAAAACCTAATAACAAAAATCCTTATTTTTATACCCCGTTTCTTAGATATTGAAAATAAAGGGCCAACACTAACAAAATATGTTTAGATTGTCAACTTAGCAGAAACTCAGATATTCTTGTGCGCTAACAACATGTTAATCAATAACGTGTAGATTTACATCCAGATATTGACTTGATCAAAACACAATATCCCTTATTTGTGGTTCCAGGGTCAATCTTTGTTTCAACTCACAGAAATCTTTAGATCATTGTCTTGTAGGAACTGATGCTTAGTCCAACTTTAGCTCTCACACTGATGTTCAATTCAAGAATTCTCTATAACCCCTACAAAGGATTTCTGAAGATCCAACAGAAGCAACTCCAGACCATGGTACTCCCACGCATGATTATAAGGTTAAGGTTATTTTGGTGGTTTATACCATTGGTTTTGTTGAACATGGCACTTTTAATTATGACTCAAAGGACTCATCTTGCCAGAGACTTCTTGCAGAATCTAGTTGTCCCTTGAAAACCTAATACAGACAGTGTTATTTTTTAACATCAGATGTTTCTTCTTGGTTAACCTTGCACGCATGCAGTTTCCACTAATCTTATTGTTCATGGACTGATTATGTCATCAGATTCAACCAGGGAGATTTGATATTATCCTTGATTTACTTTATACATGATTTTTTTTACTTTAATTAACTTAATTACCCACATAATTAGCTGAATGGCCTTTACCTGTTAAAATTACAGTTTTTTCCCCTCATTATTTCAGAATGGAGATTTCTCTGGGGTTTATTTCCAGATAGTGGATTTCATTTGCATACTATCAGAGGTGGAAATTTCAGGTCCAGAAAGTAATAATCCAGACAATGATTTCGTTCCAACCAACCAGTTGAGTACCCTGTAACTGACTCTGTAACTGTGACTCTGTAACTGTGACTCTTAATACTCAACTGGTTGGTTAGAACAAAATCTTGCTTTGGATTTGTACCTTCTGCAGCTGAGCCTGTAACTTCTGCATACCATGAGGACCAGTGCATGATCAAAGCCAGGTCAAGGATCCAGGTCGCTGAAAATCACACATCAGGAGACAGGTACAGAAAATAAGCCGCAATGTGTGACCACAATTTACAGAATGACTTAGAACTCTGTCGTTCAGGTTGTTTATTGCACAATTACTCTCTAACGGAACTAGTGGGCGGAACATCTTTTATGGCGATGCTGCAGTAAAACCAGCAACAGTTTGACCAATAATTTGAATAAGTTGACCTCAGGTGAGAAATGAGAACTCTGCCCAAACCTGACCTGTGTATCACAGTGAGGAATGTTCTAATATGTGCTGGTTTTAAAAATCAGACAAATAATAGTCACCCATCACATTTAGCACAAACCCAGCACAATTCAACGTCTTCCACTATGATGAAGCAAGGAAAACCAACACTGAAAATTCCGAAATTTAGAATTTGGATTTGTTAATAATGCTTTGAATAGGATAATAATATTATTACAAAAACAATGCTGTGTCATCTTGAAGAAGCTCAACAAATGCCTTTTATTCAGTCAGATATTATTTTAAATAACCTAATCAACAAGATAATACCTAACTACAGTTAGATAATTAAAAGAAAAAAAGATTCTTAGAGTTGATTTCATTATCTCTATTGTCTTTTAGGCTGCCCTACATTTACACTGTATATTCAGCATTTTACTCTATATTGAACACTTTTATTTTACCTGAAGAAGAAACTACTAATTGTGGCCTTACATTCTAATCAGGAATTGTGAGCTACTACATGGGATGTGCATGACCTTGGAACTTAACTGTTCGTATGAGAATCATTCAGATAAAAGGTTTCAGAATATTTCTATGAACATCTTATATATGAATGTGTCATAGTTCATCTGAGAGCTTTATCTGAGGACTGATATACCAACACTATTCGCCAGGCAAAAAAAAAATTTGACCTTGTATTTGGCAGATACTTGCCTGGATAATAAAGCCTTCCTCTAATGTACTACCTGGAGAGAGAAGACAACAGACTGCCGACTATCCAGGGCTGTGCTCCAGTAGTGTGGGGTGAGAATGATCAGATCAGTGAACTTCAGCCCCACATGTACCAAGAGCTAATGTCCCCTGATCATACAGGTGACATTCCACTGAGCCAGGGGAGACTACGCTTGCCGCTTCTTTGCACATTAGTGAAGGTAAGGGTACTCATACAGAGCCCTTTTGCAATGACCTGATGTTAAATGATAGTTGCTATATATTAAACTGAGGAGTTTCCCCATACATATTATTTGCCCCCAAACATTAACCATAGAATGAAAAAAAGTTACGTCGAAATTAGATTCAATTATGAAATTAAATTTAAATTTCCGTGTGCATAAATATCGATTTATGACATTTTAACAGTTCAATGCTGTTTTTACAGGTGTTCTTGTGCGCCCCTCAGTGGCAGCTTAAGGTATAGTTCCCATAGTTCCGCTTTTTGCTGACGGATAGCTATATAGCTAGATGCATTGTGGGTGTTGTTGTTTATTTTGAGGCCCCCTTCAGGGCATGTTGCTTAAATTTGACCTCAATGAAGACTACAGCAGCTTCTAGTGGCCCGCGGTTTCACGTGAGGAAGCAGTTTATGGTGCGCTTGCTATGGCGCGTTCCGTTTGTGTACCTTTCATGCTAGTTTTATTTTTGGTACTTTCCTGTAGTTCGTTTTCGGTGGTGTACGCTATTCAAATGAAATCAGTTTACTGCACAATGTCGAACAATTGCGATTGTGATTTTAATCCAGATATAAAAGGTAAGAAAAACAGAACGAGACAATGTACTGTACTGACAAAGAGTCGATTGCCGATACAGCAACAGCCTGGACAGGGTGACTTGATATGCTTGGATTTATTTCAAATGTAAAAGGTAGCTTCAGCTGATTTACCGAAACAATTTATATATATATATATATGTACGTATGTATGATGTCACCATCAGTCTAGGGTCAAAAAGTGTACTTAAAGTCATTGACGTGGCGTTATATAAGGACTTTTACTTCCCTATCACCTTATCTTGATCACCTTGTGGAATTTGAATGTGGTCATTTTTTCGTTTTTGTATTCATTTTTTTTGTTTTGCAAAACATATTAGAGAGAAAATGAGTGTTCGCGTCATGAATGTGACGTATTTAAGCGAGCTTGCATGCGTGTTTAAGATCATGCGGCATTAATTAGGATTGTCTATTGATCCCAGAGAGAAATTTTTGTTCCATCAGGAGCAGGGTGACACTCCGGCTTTCTGACTCTCACGCTCACCAACAAATCTTACGGCAAATCTATAATATTCCATTATAAACTTAAAATTAACTAAAGCAAAAGCGTTGGGGTAATTTGCAAACCCTACAGACTATTTAAAGGTAATAAAACTGTTACATAAATGCGTGTGCATGTGTGTGTTTCTCAAATTGAAAATCTCACTCCAGCCAGCTGACCAAAGTCGGCAGCCCTGCAGTAGATACGAAGGGTTAATGATGTCTGTGTCTGTTCAGGTTTAGAATGGGACCTGTACAGAAATTTGTACGGACAGCACCTAGCGCAGGAGGTGGTCTCGGAGGCTGTGGCAGGCTTCCTGCAGAAGGAGAGCCCCGACCGGCCACTGGTGCTGTCCTTCCACGGGGCCTCAGGGACAGGCAAGACGCTGGTCAGCTCCATGGTGGGCCGTCACCTGTATGGTGCAGCCATGGGCAGCCCCTACATTCACCAGTTCATTCCCACCCTGCACTTTCCTAAGGCTGACCTGGCACAGCAGTATAAGGTAATATTATGTGCTAGCCTTTAGTCTTGCATCTAATTCTTTCTTGCCCCCCCCATAACATTGGAGGTTTATATGGGCCTGCTAAGCTTATCACATTCTCAGTTCTGACCAGCAAACAAACATTGTGGAAGTCTTCGGATGCGATGTCATTATCTGACCAGGAGATCTGTGATGTCTCAATGACATGTTACTGTGTGCAGCCAAAAAGTGTCTTCTCCTTTTTCTGCTTGCATTTACCCCCTTTTGCCCCCCCCCCCCCCATTCTCCCTCATCTCTTCCCCCCCCAGGTGGAGCTCAGGCACTGGGTAGAGGGTAACCTCACTGCCTGCGCTCGCTCCATTTTCATCTTTGATGAAATGGAGCAGATGCCCCCTGGTGTGATCGACGTGCTGGTGCCTTTTCTGGGCCCCAACCACGTCCTGTTCCAGACCAACTACCGCAAGGCCATATACATCTTCTTGAGGTAAGGCGCCGTCTCTGACACCTCCTCATGTCCAGGTTCCCCATCAGTCCTGGGGAGGCAGGCGGGGCACCAGCTCACAAACATCACCCATCAGACCCTTGCTATTCCTAAAAAGCCAGTGCTCATCATTTAAATCTTTAAAATCGTTATTTTGCATTATACTTTCAAGTTTTTATCATATGTACAAAGTACAGGGTAGAGAGTACAATGAAATTCTTATTTGAATGCCTTTTTCACTGAAAATTACCAAAGCAGTTTAACATTACAATAACTGGCATTAAGTAAACAGTAAACAATAAACAACTAACAATAAATAATGTGTACTATTGACAGTGACCATAACAGTGCTCGTGTGAAATGTTAGTCTTTAAAATCTGTATTGTGTGTTAGCAATACTGCGCATCAGTGTGTTAAACACACTGTTAACATATATTGCACATTATGAATAGTATTATTGCACATGAAGTCAGCCTCTGTGTGTCACATCAGTGTATGTTGAACCTCAGTTTCTTCACTTGTCTTTCTCTTTGAGTCACGTCCCCGAGCTTAAACATGCGTATGATGTAAAAATAACGACCACATCACTCGCGGAGCCCCCTTTAGTAGTAATATATATATTGCAGTCAAGTTGTGATTAATATAAACTCGTTCGCTTAGCGCACTGTCATGAGAATCATGTTATACTAAATAATAAATTATTAAAGAAGAGTAAAGTTAACTGGTGGAGCTGACCAGGCGTGTGTGCTTACAGCACGACTGGGCAGGAGATCGTCAACCAGCTGACCCTTAAGACCAAGTTAAGGGGGCAGGATCGGGAGGACATCCGCCTTAGGGATCTGGAAGCTTCCCTCGCACAAGCTGTGTTTAACAACCCGAACAGTAAGAGCCGCGTCTGCCCGGGCTCCTGTCGCAGGTCCCAGATTGCGAGCGTGCCGGCCGGTGCCGCGATCTCCAGAAGGCTGCCCCATAATTCCGCCGTTTATCCTGAGGGGCTCGTCTGCATGTACATGTCTATGCTGCAAAATTGCAGTCGTGAATAAGATTTTTGATTGTTGATGATAATGATGTATGCAAGTTTTGCTAACCTGACGGAAGAGAGGTGCGTCTCTTTGGCAAGACCATGTGGTCTCACTGACTACTTCAGTACTGTTTCCAAGAAAGTTACGTGAGTCTTACGTGCATCACGGAAGTCTTGCAGTTAAACAAAATGTAGTACCACAAGGCCTCCTGCAGGTGGCACCCTGAAGCCACTGCTTCCTGACTGCCGTATTGCATGAAGCAAGTGATGCGTTAAGGACATGTGCTTTCTGTGCCCTGATACAGCGTATTGTTGTCTAGGTGGATTCTATCAGTCGCAGATCATCCCAGAGAAGCTCATCACCTTTTATGTGCCTTTTCTGCCTCTGAGCCGGAACCATGTGGAGCGCTGTGCGCGGCGAGAGCTGTGCCAGCGCGGGGCGTGCCAGCGCGCCGATGTAGCTGAAGCGGTGGGAGGTGCAGTCAGCTATACCTTACATGATGGCCAGCATTTCTCCAGCACTGGCTGTAAGTCGGTCATAGCCAAAGTCAACCTCTTCCTTTGAGCATGAATTTTTTCTGAGGTGGGGGGGGGCATCTCCCCAAGGCTCAGAGGGTGGGTGTTATGGCGATCCATAAAAGCTCACCAGGCTCTAACGGAAATGTCTGGCATCTGGAGCCCGGAGGCTGGAGTGAGTGCCTGTTTGGTGCAGTCTGCATCATCCATCTACACCATGTGCTGCCCAGAAACTGGCCCAACATCCTCCTGTTGCCCTGCGACAAGCGGGCCGCTGCTGTCAGACTCGGAGCACCGCTATTGCATGCAGTGACTGAAGCTGCGTTACACCCTGGTACCACCGTGTGGTTTGCGATTCTGGAGAAACAACCGGAAATAATCGAACCTTTTTGTCTTAAGTGCTAATATGGCTTATCAGTTATGTTTTAAGTGTATTTTTTATATAGTCCGTTTTGGTTTCTTTTGTTTGATGCAAAATGCATGCTAACAAAACAGGTGATTCGGTTTGCCGGTGATGCATCCAATTCTCAAATAATTTCTATAGTTTTTCCTCCACACCAGTAAATGGCAGTGTTTTCTATGAAGAACGCTGAACCAGTCAGACCGCACAAAACAGACTGCTTTCAACATGCCCCTTGTTGAGATGTCTTGCAGATTTCTGTTCGAACTACAATCCAGCTTAATGCTACAAATTAGAGACGAACAAATTGTCAAGAAAGAGGAGTGTTGCGGAATAGAGAGACTACAAGTGCCTTTGCCCAAGTACAGGGGCTGAGAGTAATTGATTTTTATGCATTTTTCTCTTATTTATTTATTTTAATTCCTTTTTAAAGAACTGCCTCAACTTTGGAGCTGCTATGGAAACACTGAAGCAGTTTTCAATTATTTGTTACGTGTTAATTAGTTACGTGTATCGTACGTGATAGTAAGCAGTAATTTTTGCACATCTCTTCTTTTGATTTTATGTTAAGGAACTTGATGTAATTTGATCCCCGGGTTTCTCTTGAAGATGTACAATTGTGTACCATAAACCTGTGTTGAAGATATTCATAATGACTCTGTATGTTGAAGCTGCATAGTGTTTCACTGGCTGATGGTACCTCAAGGAACCCAGTGTGCCGGTGAATTTATCTATGTTTAGATTATTCCATTTTTCCAAAGTTCTGGAAGGATTAGCTGTCATACTTGGCTTACACAGTGAGCTTAGCAGATGCAGAATGACTGAGTGACAGGTACTACTGGTTTAATACTCTGTTGTCAGAATCGCTGGGTTGTCTCCCCCTAGTTCCCTTGGCTTGGTACACTGAATCCACCTTTCAGTCTGCCCTGTTGCAATAGTTGTGTATTGCTTAACGGGAACAGCCCCCCCTTCCCTTTCCTGGTGTGGTTGCCATGGCTGCGTGCTGCAGAGACTGGGCCATCTCCACGGAAGACGAGGTGTATAACAGGTGGCATGGAGAGGTGGAACCACCTGTATGGTGAGAACTGCCACTGAACTTTTACGTCTGATTCTGTGGATTCCAAAAGAGAACATGGTGAATCTTCTGTTTATATATTTAAAAGGTAAAGCCAAACATGATGAAAAGTCTGGTTTTAGCTTCATACTTTGCTTTACATAGCTTTTTACTTCACAAGTGGTTAAGGCTGTATCCTTAAATAGCTTCTGTGTTATTTTGTAATCAATAAGAAACAATGAAATACATTATCACAAAAGCTTGAAAATGCTTGAGGTCACTTAAGTCACTTTGTGAGTGTGAGTCCTTGTGACATTCTAGCACAGACATTGGTCAGGAATGTGATAAATGAATGCATTTCGTATCAATCCCGATCTGACTTGGTGAGGGATTTTGCACTGGCCACGACTGTTTCCCATGGACTTCAGGCCGATTTTGGTGTCCTGCT
>JAODKC010000044.1:32154069-32199428 GCA_026777985.1 Mormyrops attenuatus | reverse complement strand
TCTTCCACAAACTGCTCCATTCTTGCCCTTCATTCAGTTGTAAATGTGCCCGGTGATACTGTTGATGGAGCTTTTATCTACTTTTGCGTGGGTCAGCAGGGAAGGTAGGAGTTCTGGAGGCAGGGGAGGTGGGCTGGTGAAAGTTTTGGGTTGGGGGGGGGGGGCAGTGTAGAGGTTAGTAATGCTGTGGTTCAGGAGGTCCCACAACATTTTTTGACAGCGAGATGAATCCTTTTTCTGTGTACAATCATTTGGGAAGTCTAGCAAGCCAAAGGACCTTCTATGGCATCTGAGGGACCTCTAGTCTGCATTCCTATAGCCTCTAGCAGAAGCAGGGACTAAATGAAAGATACCCCCAGAATTCATCCCAAACACAGAAATCTCTGAGGTTCCCTCCTTCCCATTTGCGTATTGCACCAGTTGCCTAGCAGCTATGAAGCTATAAACCATCCAGGTAACAGATGGATTCGTGGTTAAAGTACAGAAGGGTACAATGACGTTCTGTAGAACCAATGTAGAATTCTGTAGCATTAATCCAACTACATGGGGCATGATCCTACTGTATGTGTATGACATTATCTTCACGCAAACTGTTGAATGTCCTGCTGTCCATCAGAAAACATAAAGTGGATACCAGTGCTGAAAGGTCTATCATTGAAAGGTCTATCATTGAATGGTCTATCATTGGCAGTGATTTCATTGTTGACAACCCCCAAAAATTGCATATTACTTAACACACATTTCATGGACAAAGCCAAAATAAGAATGTATAGTCAAAGTTTCCATGCTGTATGATACACTGTGTGTTGTGTGCATCCTGGGAAAGAGGGAGGGACGAGCATAGAGATGTGTGTTTCTGTGCGGTGAGGGGATTATCCATCATTTTATTTTCTGCCCTGACCTCAGCAAAGCCTCTGTGTATGACAAAGGAGATGTCTCTGTGACGAAGGGGTCTCCAGGACAACATGTGCACAATGGGTGACCAGTGAGGAGAATGCAGGGCAAAGGGATGGCTGGGGGGTGGTGGTGGTGGTGGTGGGGGGGGGTGACCTTGGCCAGCAGCAGGACCCTGTGGCCTAATGGCGAGCTGTGTGGGATGTTGTGAACCTAAGATGGACATGGGACTGTGGAATAATCCATGCCCAAGACTGCAGCTTTCTCTCCAACTTCAGTGTGATTGATGACCAGTGCATAAACTCACTCCACCACACGCAACCAGCTTCTCAAGTCATCCTTAGAAACTCTCTTCCACGGTCCCCAAAGGGGAATGACCTTGTCCCAGCAACCCATCAACTGTAATGCTGATGCGAAAAAAAAAAGTTGCTTTTGTGTTGCTGCACCAGCATCCCCCCCGCACAACAATATCCCAGCCTGCACCTGGTTTTTGTGACGCTCTGTCTGTACCACCCACAGGCGCACGTCAGTGATGCAGGACAAGAACTCCCAAGAGCCCCCCCCCCCCCATATTATGGCGACATCGGGAAGCTTTCGGCAGCTTGACTCCCATTCCGGGGGTGCCCGGAGGTGGTGCCGACTGTGAAGGACGGGAGCATGAAGAACGAAATATCTTCTGTTCTCAGCCCTCTCGTTATACACAGCAGCCTGTGCTGAATTTGCCAGCACTGCAGTATGTTGTGGCAGGCGTTTATCTTTCCGTGTGGGTCTCCAGTGCCTGCAAAGCCACCATTACTGATGTGAAAAACTGTAATATAATCCAGCTGTATCTGAGCACCTCTTACACGCCCTCGCTGTGGCATGTAACTTAGTCAGGGCTCCTACAAATTACATATGACCTGGCCCTAACACTTCCTGTATCTGTAGGCATTCAGCACCTCACAGCAGATTTTACACACTCCGTGCTCTCCGGTCGAGCTGTCACTTCCAGAACTAGTTGTTCCCCCACGATCCTCCAGTGACCCTCACCCAGCACAGTAAGCAAGCATGTAGCTCGAGAGTTCAAATTAAATAGAATGCTTTAATAAATCATGAGCCTTAAATTTAAAAAAAATCACTGAACATTATCATTTCATACCTTTCTCATCATGAGCTGTCGAGGACGTTTGAATCACTTCTTTTGAAATGTTTATTTGCACATAGTGACAACCTGCTGACCTGTTCGACGTGATTACTGAAAGGGCCAGTTAACTCACTGCAAGTGCAAATTCCAAATGTATGTTAGTATTTTTTTTTAAAAAAGAAACCCAAAACCTGATCTCCTTACTGTTTTTTTGTCAAACTGTAACATATTTTAAAATACACCACGCATTGCAAGCTTAATTATTGAAATTGTAGATATACGTTGTGCCACATTTTTTAGAAAATGTCCAATTTGACAGCGATTTGCTGGACACATAAAATTACACTGATGATTAATTGGTGTCATATTTTCTTGCACATGAGAGGTGGGGCTACATTTAATAAAATCACATTACCTATTTTCTGTTCTTTAAAAATAGGCTATACAAGGCTGATCACATGATGTGGCATTATCTAGAGAAATCTCATGCGTCAGACGTGCAGCACATACTGATGTCACACGTGTCCGCATGCGTACATGTTGCCGCTGCCCCTAGCTGTCTCTCGACACCAGTCTCTTTGGTCTGCACAAACGGATCCTGACAAAGGAGACTGGCCGTGAATATGTGATACTGGTGACGTCACAGGTCGACCGCCCGGCCATATATATGTACAGTGCGACTGCAGCCACACTGTCGTGGGGTGGAGAGCATGGTATGGTGGATAAAACAGGGGCTCCCAGTGACAACAAAGATGAGAGTCCCTCGCTGGTACCACTTTTGATGAGGATAGTGGAGATGGAGTGAGAAATTGTGTCATTCCTCCCTGACATGTCTGAATACAAAAAATAAATAAGCACACATATACAGATACAAGAACCATTCCTGCTGCATCGCAGGATTTGCTCGTCTTTGCCTGTTCAGAAGTTTGAACCATCTAAGGAATAAACAGGTTGCAATTGCTATCGTGCTGCCCTTGACTGTTGCAGAAGAGATGCATGCTTGCATTAGAGGTTATAGCTTGAACCCCTGGGATCAAACAGGGAGGGCACAGACTGTAGCAGACACTGGAAACACCTCCGGGAACAGGAGGTCCTATTGAACGGACAAGTGGGGGCTACAGGATGTGAGATGCTTCCTCATGCTAGTATTTCTGGTAAATCCATGACTGAGAATCCATGTTTCATTATCTCTCAGCCTATTGGTTATTTTCCAGGACTGCCCCACCATCATACCATTTAACATGAGGTTCATGAGCACTGCTTCTTCCATTCATTATTGTGCAATGAAACATAAAAGAACCAGAGCTTTGGTTTCTGGGTCATAAAGGGCAATGCAAATGTTACCATGAAACTGCCATTTGTTCTTATGTGAATAATTCATTTTGTTTGTCATTGACCATGTACTTTTGAATTTAAAGTTGAGCTAGGGTCAGTATTTCTGCTCAGCTATTTTTTGGGGTTCTGTTACATGCAGCAGATCTGCGGTTCAGCTTTGTTTACAGTGAGCAATCCAGATTGGTAGACACGAGTGAACGTCTTGCAATCGAGGCGTGGAGAACTTTCAGTTATATTTTATGATATCGCATAAAATCGTGACACAAAATGGTGCCTTGAACAAACTATTAGCATTTCCTGGACAGAGGAGGCAGCCACTGGTCTGAATCTGAAGATCTACCTGCATCTGTGATAGGAAGATGGAGGAGGTCCAAACAGACACTGGGAGAGCACAGTAACTTCATAGAAACATGGTGCCGGATACAAACACACTTGTTCATAAGCACGATTAAACTTCCTAAATGCACAATTAGATAACAGTTTGGAGAAGGGGCCATGGAGACAGGCATGGATTACATGGACAACCCAAAACTGCAGTTTCTAAATCAAACAAATCCCCCAGCTGGATCCAGGGGGGGTCGCTTCCACGGTGAAATCTGCTGCACTGATGTTACGCTAAACTGAGACAGAACAAGGACTGTAGCGTCCATCTGCCTTTCCTCCTTCATAAACTTTCTTCAATTTCTTACATTTTTTTCTACATTTTACACTTTAAATGTTCAAAATTATGACTAGAACTTGAAATGAAAAATGAAACCACAAAGAACAGCAAGCATTAACATATTATATAAACAAAAATACAACCAGATGATTGATTAGAGCAACATAAAGCTCTTAAATATTCTCAAGAAATTACTGTTTGTCACCAGCTGCATCTGAAAATCTCCTCTGTGACTGTTAGTATTTAAGAACCTACAACTGGGAGTTAAATGCTTCAAACAACTGGCTGATGTAAATTGTTTTTCTCTTTATTATATAACATCATAAAATTGGCCAAACATAGAATGGAGCAGCTTCACTGAGTACCTTATTTTGCAGCATTAGAATGTAACCATTGTATATTCAGTTATATACAAGAGCATGTAGGACCGTGGAGACCTGCAATGCACAGAGAAAATGCAGATGAGGTCACATGCACACGTCATGTGGTTCATGCGAAGGCCTGCACTTTGCCACCCACTAAAGGCTGTGGACTCTTCTGAACCTAGTTTTTCTCTTGTGCTACATATTAAGGCAATTAACCTAAATTATTTTTATACTCTAACCTAAACAAATTATTCAAGGAGAATACTATTTTTTCAGGTGATGCTTTTTAAAAAAATGAATGTGGATGATATATTTGAATTTCCTGTGTATAATTTGTGACTTCTTGGGATGGATTCCAGGCTCACCCACAACCTAGACCGGGATAAGAATTTGTAAGATTTGTGTTTCCGTTATTTTAAATCAGTCTTATGCTACTGAGAATTATATGTGCAATCTTTCCTAAAATGATTTTTCCATCCAGATCCGCTTACCATCTGCATCATCCCCGGTCACTGCATTAGGTGTGACAGTCTCCTTTTATTAAGATACCTGGTATTTGTCCAAACAGTAGGTGGCAGAAGCTAAGCAGGTGACAAAGGGGGCCCTGCCTTTGGGGCTGCCCTTAGCTGATGGCCCAGCAGCCTCATCCTAGCACCTGTTTCTGTAGTGATTCTGTCTTACAAAACGACAGCACAAAAAAACTTCAGGGTCAGCATTTTAGGCAGACTGTATATAATGGGCTGATAAACATACCTGTATTAAGTTTCTGAATGGCTGTTATCATTTTCAAGTTGATATTTATTTACATATTGCATATACCTAAACTATGATAGTGTACATCACATTGCACATAACACATTTAAGTGATGGTGTAATTTAGAAAAACAGTGTCTCATACAAGAAGAATAAAATGAACTGGTTTTTTATATTACACAATTTACAACCAATAGCAAACATACCACCACTTAGTAGACTGCTGCTGTTACAGTTACTACTACTGGTTATAATAATATACAAAATAATACACAAAAATGCAGGTGAAAAAGAACTGGAAACAAGACATTATAACCATAAATGCACAAAACTGTGGAACTTATACAAATAGATAAATGTTACTTAGGTATATATATATTGGTGCAGTATTTACTACCGTAAAGCTTTTAATATAAATAAAACCCTGCACTGTTTACATGTTCATTAGTCATTTATATATCTTTATTGATTTGCAGTAATAAATAAGTTGAAGTAAAACTTTCTTCACTCCCTTAAACTGGAAATAAACACAATAAACGTGGCATAAAGAAATGGTGATATTTTCCACAAATAACCTATTAACCTTTAATCCAGTTCAATTATCGGTTTATTTTTGTTTCAAGGTTAACGTGAAAAGGATTCACTGGTGAGTATATGCAGAATAGCTGTTTATGCAATCAAGGATAAAATAAACGGTGTTTACTACAAGAAATTTGGTCCATTGGCAGTAATGCAGTTACCCAACTCTTATATTGTACCGTCGATTTCATCTTTTCGTATTCAGCACGGTATAATATAGAGTAAGTAATGAAAAAAATACTTATTTTAATGATGCAGGCTACCGTAAGCTTACACCCCGTAATGAAATCTACTGCTAAATTTCGAATATCCTTGGGATGCGTAATTATTAAATATTTTTCGATTAAATGAAACCATATACGCAATTTCTAAGTTACAACTTTTGCTTCTGCATCGCAAATATATTATTAAATAAAATACCTATGAAAATTCATTTATTTGATCGCGTAATAACATTTCAAGTTATTTCAGCAAAACAGTATCGTCTTGATGTGTGCAGACTGCTGCGGCGCATTCACCAGGCAAGTGAGCCTCCTTTAGATTAAACCAATAAACCAGTAAAGAGCGCTGCAATGACCACGACGAATGGCCCTGGAATACGTTTCTCTTTCAATGTGTGCATTAAAGATGCATGAGACCCTCGGTTCATATATATCGAATTCTGTCTTAACACATTTTCAATACTTCTATTCCTTCATAACATTTAGTTCTACATGAATAATACGAAACTTTCTCGCGGTCTAATTAGGACGAACCGAAGCATTTACAATGACAATAAAGGCACTGTAAATATTTCACAGATATCTTTCCTGGTGTAGACTCTGTTTTGAACTACACTCACTGTCAAACTGAAATTGTATTCAGCTATAGCAAAGGAGAGAACCTTGAGAGATACACATTTATATACCATGTAAGTTAGGCTATATGGCAAGATTCCCCAACACACTTTAAAAATTGAGCAAATATAGCATATTTAGATTATCAGCAATTTGTTTAAAAACGTAGGTTATTTTCACAATCTTAGTATTAACTACAACGGTTTTCTTTAACGTATAAAATATTAACTTTGCCAGAGTTATCAACTACAATTTTATACATCTATGAAATATACTTACCTGTAAATAAATATTTGGTTCGTACGCATGTAAAACAACAATGTAAAATATTTACTGACGACTTGTCAGTACATCGGGGGCCCTTGTTTTATGGATTACCTTATTTTATGTAGCCAGCATGTTTCAGATATAACGTCATCACCAAACAGGAACCAAAGTTTCCTACTACTCCTGGCTCGCCGCCTCTATTTTAATCCCGTTTATGGAAAAAGGCAACGATTATCAATGATCAAGTGTCCAGTTTCTAAGTCGAATAACAGAAGCCTGTATCACTTTCGATTACCTTTGATAATGACGTAATAAAACAGCGAAGAAATGCTCGTGTCAATAAGAAAATCTTGATATTTATGTGCTAGACCCGGAAAATATTCTTATGTAAACTTAATTTCCATAGGAAACAGCTGTGGTGTCGCACAAATATAAACTATGTAAGCTGGAAAAAGATGTCTGGCTTACTTATAGTTAAAGGAGGTTCTTGTGTTTAAACACTCAAGAATAATAATTATTATAAAAAATACTGACTTGTCAATGAAGAAACGGTTGTCTTCATTGATGCGAGTAGGCCTAAAGACAAACCACAGGTAATCACGTGCTAAGAATATCCTTTTATCAAATGTCTTTTTCAAGATCATTTCGAGTTTCGATCCGTGTTATGATTCGCACAATTTCCGGAGCCCCGGATTTTAACTTTTGCTCAATTTACTCGGGATAGCTCAGAAAAAAACTCTTAAGTATAAGACATTACTTTTATGAAAACGTAGTAACCACTGACAAAAAATCTCCTCGAATGTGATTTTATTAATTAGGCTATTTAAGATTTTATAGAACTGTATAATTATTTTATGTTGAAGGGTAGTTTTTTTATGTTGAGATATAACTTTGGTATGAAGCCTACAATTGTGCAGGAAATTAATTCCATATTGCAGTATGCCTACAATGAAATATAATTAACGTTATGTGTCGAAGCACTACAGCTTCATTAACAAATGCTTGACATTAGGCCCATACAGGACCTCTCGTAACTCCTCAAAAAGTTATTTTCTTCGATTTTCAACAAAATTGACTGTGGCTTTACAGACTTGCCAAAGACTTTAAAACCATTTCTGTTGCACCGAGCAAAATAGGATGATACTCGCGGTATAAAATGCAAGTCTGGCGTGTATCAGCGGAGAAGACAAGATGAACTCGAATCACCGGCAACAGATGTCCAGGCACAATTCTTGGTTTGTTATTAGAAATTGTACAAGAATTGCGTTTGGACAATCAGCTGCAGGGATCCACAAAGTCTCTTCCGTAAATATATGACTTAAGCTATTTAACAACGGTAAAAAAAAAATTATGCCGTGGGACTTTTCTGGCTTAGTTACCTAAAAAAACAATAATTTATACTTATATATTCATAATGTTTGTGAATTTCCTTGCTAATTGTGAGCGTAGTTGAAAAGCACGCAGCAAAGAAACCGTGACCATCGCGTAGGTCCCGCTCTTCTATAAGGTATTTTTTAGAAACAGATAGCAAAATGAACTCTCCGTGACGAAAATGTTCAAACCCTTAATGTTAAGAATTGATGTTCTTGGCATCCTAACGTCACAAAATAAAAATAAATCCCTGGAAAAGAAGTTGACAGCATGCACTGTCAACGAGGCAAATCTAGAGACCTTAGTTTGCATGTAAATTAGTGAACGCCAATGTAAATACTGTGTACACATGAAAACCACAATAGGTCTGCCAAATACCCTGGGAACATAAAAATCAGATTCCGTCGCAATGCAGTTTGCTGTTATAAAATCGCAAAAGTGAAAGCAGGCCTTCTGTCTGAACATATTTGGTGATTCTAAAAACCTGTTAAATGAAAAGTCTTATCAGAAACAAACTTCGAAAACATTCTCCAGCATCCCACGGCTGACAAAAATCTATTATTTGTCAGCATCCTTCCGGTACCCGGCGTTTTTCTGTGCTTCAGTGCACGAGTAAAGAGAAATACTTTGAAAATCGAACAGCAAACGACACCTTCTTGAAAGTCCAGTTCCGCCTGCGCTTCGCCATTTCTGCACCTGTAAGGCGCTTTTTCGAGTGTGTAGTCTCCCACATCGCGCTATCGATGAGAGTGAAACAAGCAGGCTGTCTGATGGTTTATACGCTGGCGGTTAAAACCGATACCCCTGTCTTTAAATGCATAAAGTGTATTGCTAAAATTGTAAAGCCGTCGATGGATAATCTTGCGTTGATGCCACAGAGAAAACTGGCCGGTACGTGTACGGAAAAAAAAAAGAGTCCCGCACGCTAAAATACAGTTTCTCACGTCGTTCGTTTGTATCCCCACTAATGCTCAGAGGAAAAAAAAGAAGAAGGAGAAAAAAATACAAATTTGAGAGGCATTAAGAAAGCTACGAGGAATATCAGATCGTTTAAGTCGCGGACTCCGGCGATGACTTGATGGGACGCCTATTTCAGAATGGCACTGGCTTGCTGCTCTGCCTCACGAAAGCTTTTCTTGGGTACCCTAACAATAACGGTGTTGCTGAAGAAGAAGGCGAGAGAGAGTGGGGATGGTCTTCGCTTGGTACGGAATTTGAATAACACCACGGGGTGATAAATGTCCATTGTGCTGTAGAAGTAATGAATCTCCACTGTCTCGTACAGCGCACAAGCCAGCAGCTGCGAACGAGGGACCAACAGCCTCTTAAAGATACAACAGTCCCTATTTTCTATCCACGGCAATTACAATCCAAACATTGTTTATTCAGCGCCAAAACGCACTTCCAGCCGTACATGACGTCTGTTGTGTTTTCTGTTTTTTTTCCCCTGACGTTAAAAAAACTGTGCAACGCTGTAACCAGGCACGTACAATTTTAAAGTCTTTTGCATTCATTTGCACTCAAAATACCCAGAGAATACGTATACTAATTATTTGCACTGTTATTCATAACAACAATGCACCTATTTAGGGTAGTATCTGTCCATACGTGTATTAAGTTTTCATAAAAATTTAATTGACTCGATAAGATTTTCAGAGTTTCACAATCTGGGCCAAGTGAACACTTATTTTGCCGAAATTGCATGGAGCACTATTTGATCGGACTGTTCGGAACGTGAAGAGCAGAATTTGTTAACGTGAAAACATGAACTCTTTTTGTTAAATGAACACTGACGGTTATTAATTCTAGCTTACTGCGGACGTTCTTTTAATTAATACATGTTAATTAAATTACCAGAATTAGTCTGTTATTATATAATTACTTAATGATCACCCATGAGTGGAAACAAACTTTTCCCGTTACATTGAAACGAGAAGACCAAAGAGGCCTACTGGAAGATCTGCAGACACTACGGAAGCACGTCGGCAGCAGCACTGTAGTTGTGCCTTAGTAGGTGGGTATATTGTTATACCGTATAATTGCGCATACGCACTTCTGACTGATGCGCATTCTGCAATTTTTAGGTGGGTATACGGTAAGCCCATTTTTAGAGGCGGGTATACGCCGCATACCTGCATATACCCACCACTAGGCTGCACCTTTGATCGGCAGTGCTAAGACTGGTGGTGATTTCCTACTCCCTCTCTCGGGTGACGAAAAATGTACACTGCCAGTTTTCTTGTATATGCCTTGAAGTATTACGTCTTTACGGTACAAAATAATTGAGAAAATGCTCATAGACAAGCCCAGCAAAGCACTGAACTGCGTGTTATTTAAGCGGTTAATAAAAAAATAAATAATAGAAAAACTGAATGACTTAAAATAACATCCTTTGGAATTGCGTCCTATTTTTCCATGGTGGATCCACACAAACACATCAAATTCAAATATGGAACAAAAAGGGGATAAAAGAGAGTCAAGTTTTTAACGTCATCTCCAATCCAAACATGATTGGTAACACAAGCCACACCACACTGATCCAATGGAAAGTATCCGCGATACTGGCGTGTTGGCTTGTCTGGAGTCCCAATATTCACACATATAAACACACGATTAAGACAGAGCCTTCTTGGTTCTCAAAGGCCTATGGTAAATTACCGTTATGAGTAATTTAATTCCGAAAAATGTTTTTGCCGCAATGCGAAAAAGTCGCCATAATTCGACTGCTAATTGCATCTTTCCAGTGATCTTTTTTTCCGTATTTCCAACTTAATCTTGACCCTTCGCTGTAACGACGCGAGTTAGCATGTTGGCAAATCTTTATCAGACGCATAAATATAAAATAACAATACTATACTTCTAATTTATTAGAATTTGACCAGTTTAATTTTTTTTTAAATATGTCTACGTCCAATTACCATCAAGCATTAACAGAACACTGGAAAATGCATATATACCAGGTAGGCACAGAAAAATAACCGTAAGAGGACACCCTCCTTTTCGGGATTAGATCGTGTTTCATGTGAGAGCCGATGTATTAATTGACAGTGATGTCATGTGCCTCGGTCCCATTCCACAGCAAAGCCCTAGTTTCTCCGTTTCCTTCATTCGGTGCTCCCTTTCTTGAATAAATAATTTCCAGCTACAGCCATCGGCTTAGACCCTCCTCCTTAAAGACATCCCCGTTTCTTTTCACACGTCTCACTCCAAAGATGGGCCCGAGTTAACCTTTCATATGCCTCGGGATAACTTCCCATCGCTCGCTTTCGTTGCTCATTTGTTCCTTAAAGAGCCAGCCCGCTGTCGCTCTTTCACGGCTGTGTCAGGATAATTTAGTAGGAGCGGTCCGAGATCGAAGGAGATTATGGCGATAAGGACCGAGGCATACGTTAATTATATTTACCCCTGGGAAATGGGCGCTGGATGAGTCGCTATTCATCAAAGCGTATTTCACCAAGTGGCTCCAACTTTGTATCGCTTTTGAAATATTGTTATACCCTTTGTTCACAGTCACTTCGGGAAGTAATATGGCTAAGCTTACACGTGAAAGGATTTTCTTGCAGGGCCCTACTGTTATTTTTCAATAGTGTGTATGTGGAAACGGTATATGAAGACCTTACCTAAAATTAATGGAAAACAAAACCGAGACAAGTCCTTATATTAAGATTTATTCACGCTATATATGTAACTCATACATGTGCAATAATATAATATAATAGGTAGGTTTCACAGAACTCATGATATAAATGATCTATTGATATTTATGCCTAATAATATAAAACAGCTTTTTAAAAAATGTTTATATTGCAAGTGAAGACTTTTCACTCCTTTTCCTCCAGAGGCTTTGGTTAAACAATCCTAATACTTACAGTATGCCTGTAAGTACACTATCATCTGTTTCCATTCTCTGATGCCTGTCATCTGTTTCCTCTGTTTACCTGGTTGTAGTAAATGAACAATGGCAACTGCCATCCCCTAAAAGTCCCCCCCCCAACCCCACCCCACCCCACCCCACCCCTACCACGACATCATAGCTCTTTGATAATAAATGTGATTCTAAATGCAGTCAGATGCTGAAAGAACTGGAACACCTTTATGGACAACCAGCATGTGTTTTATGTAGACCTGTATGTGTGCTTTAAAGCAGTCATTTCAAATCAGTACATAAAGGGCTTTCACAGTCCCTTTCCCTAGCCTAGCCGATCCTTTCAGCAGTTATTTCTGTGTTGTATTTATACCTCATTGTGTTTTTTTTTTTCCATAATCAGTGAAGTGAAACATAGTATTTATTAGGCATAGTGAATCATAAGCTGCATCGGTGGCGTGGATGTACTATTATTAATACATTTTTTTGTATTCAAATCCCAAAAATGTCGAAGCATTGACAGTTTAAGTTGAAAAACAACACATATTTGTCTCTCTAGTGCTTCATGCACAAAAAAAATAGACAGCTGGATATTTTACAGGAACAATTTAGGTTAAGTATTTTGCTCTGAGGAACTACAGCAGTTCCTCTCTTAGGATTTGACCTGACAACCTTTGCATTCTGTGTCTCTGCCCTTAACTATTACACTCTCTGCTGTCCTAATTCAGTCGGCTATTGCTGTGCGCTGGAGTACTTCTTGTCCAGACCTTAATACAGCTCATATAAGCTTTAAAAGATATTTTTAAATTATCTGCTTGGCAGGTACATTTATTCTAGGTTACTAACACTGCCCATGATGTTTATACAGCTGAATATCTAGTTAATTCATGGGAATATATATTTTTTAGGGCACGGCATCTGAGACAACATCCTGACATTTAAGCCTGCAGTCTTTTGTTAGAAAAAAATAGCTATTTAGCTATGCAAATGTCTTGTTGTATAACAAAATTCATTTGACAGCTGTTTTAACATGCCTGTTTTTCTACATTGTTCTTTCTTAGAAAAACAGGTGTAACATTGTGATGTAATCACCATATTGTTATAATGCGAGTTCACATGTCTTTAAATTCAGACCAGGGGCAGCATTAGTCCTATTTTAGATGGTTCTTTAGCTCCAAATAAATGTGCATGTATTTTTCATACTAATAATAAATTTTATTTCTAATGCACTTTTCATTAAAACAAATCTCAAAGTATACTATACATAAGTTTGCCATCGCCCTATTCCCTCACCCAGCGAAGACTCAGCCCGCCTGACACAGACCCTTTATGTAATAAGAACACTTCCATTTTCATTCAGCATATTCTACTTACAGTCACCTCCTAACAAGAAACGTCAGTCTAGCAGAATTCTAGCTGAATTTGTATCAGGACTCTCTCTGTTTGTTCCCATCTTTGCTACGCACGTTATAGCAGTTACAACATCCTTTATCAGAAACTGCAAGCTTATTAATATGGCATTGCATTGATAACCATTTAGGTTATCAGCATTTACTGAGTAAAGATGCATGTGGTTTGGAATATGGGACACCGTGATAGAACTGTGATGGCAAGTAAATTATAGAATATCTTAACACCAAAACATTTTTATAATGAGAATTGGTTCTGTGGTGGTTTGGATTTTTTGAGGAGATCACCTGGTCAGCTTCCGGCTGAGGTCTTTAAGGCATCTTCCAGTGCATGGAGGCCCTGGGACAGACCCAGAGGTGACTATACTTGCCCAGCGGCCAACAAAGGGGAGTGTTAGTGGCCAGCTGACTTAAACACAGTAGAGATGGTTTTGGAGGAGTTTGACCAGAAAGTGAAGGAAAAGCGGTCACTGAGTGCTCAGCATATGTGAGACCTTCCTTCAGGACAGCTGGGAAAGCATCCCAGGAAGCCACCTCATGATACTGGTGTAGAGGAGACAGTAAGGTCAGCCAGTCCCTGGGCAATTGGGGTTAAGGGTCTTGTTCAAGGGTCCAATGGTGGGATCCCTCTGCCGACCCAGGGATTTGAACCGGCAATCTTCTGAATCCCAACCCATAGAGCTGCTTCTACCCCGCCCCAACAAATTATTATTTTTTTGTTTAATACATTTTTGGTCAGTACATAATCCATATATGTTATTTTGTGGATTTGTTGTCTATAATTATTCTAAAATGTAGAGAATAGTATAAATAAGCTGTGTCCAGTCTTTCTACTGGTACCTCTGAGCTGCCTTGGAAACTTGAGCTAGAGTCTGTCTGGTCTGGCTCACTTGGCACGTTGCCAATCCTCACCAGCAAAATGGTAAAAAGAAGATGAAGAGATTTTATAAGATCAGCCATTTATAGTAACGTTTATACTAATGTGCCATATTTAGAAGTAGCAGTAAAACACTGATTATAATATTTAGCATAACATAAATCCCCATATGGGTGTTCACCCATATGTGATGGATTGATGCCCCATCCTGGGTTATTCCCTGCCTTGTGCCCGTAGCTTGTGGGATAAGCACCAGACCCCCGCAACCCTGCATAGGACAATAGGTACGGAAATAAATGAATGAAAAAACTCACAAGGAATTGTCAATGATCTGGCATCCTATTGGATCTATAGCCCTACCTTATTCCCTATACTCTAACCCCGCGCCCTACCACCTTGACCCTGATTAGAACGAGCAGCGGGAGATGGATGGATGGGCAATTTGAAAAGGAACAATTATGAAAAGGTATAGTTTTCTAATCAGACACCTTAATCAAACTTTGAAATTCACTCTGACATATTTATCCCCAAAAGCCTTTTCACTCACTGTGGGAAGAATAGAATATAAGCCTTGGGCAATTTGCTGGACAAATTCAAGGTTTTAGTTTCATAACTGAGAGACTCTATGGGAGAAAGCTCTAGCGCCGGTTTGACTCAGAGCAAGCAGTTAGCCTCTGGTGGACCAAGTATGCCTTTTATATTAATATTAGTCATTTAAAGTCAGTGTTGAGCAGCGTGGGGGCTTTTCTGACCATTTAAAACTTTAAGAGTTGCAGGGGTACTTATTAAGACGTGAGTTAATGTAATGATAAAGGAAACTATTCTTTTGTCACAATCGTTTCCTAAGTGTCATGGCGGGCTTTGACCAAAAGATGTGATGTTTCTTAGATGACAGAGTGCAGTGTTATATAAGATATATTTAATATTTGGTATTGAAAGAGTTGTTAGGATATTGCAACTCCAAGTTCTTTTACTGATATATTTGGAACTGCAGAATGCACAACTAAATAAACTATAAAGAACCAGCCATTCCATAAAGGTATTTACTTAAATTTAACAAAGAAGTTCAGTTAAACAAATTATTCATGTGCGCCCTGTCATTGACTCTCGTCCCTTCTAGGGTGATCACTGCTCTGTGCATTTTGGGATTGGTGGCTCCAAGCGCACGGAAACCATGTTCTGGATAAGCATGTGTGGGAAAAGGATGGATGGATATTGTGTAAAGTAACCAAAATAATTTTAAACGCACTGTTGATTGAGATTTAAGCCGTTCTAAATGTCTTAAAGAAGGTGGTAATGAATTCAGCTGAGTAGTAGCTTCAAAGTAAATGCTAACAGCAAGTTCCCAAACAATGAATCTTAAGAGTGCAGCCCAGTGACACCTCTGGGACTTGGGTTTGAGTCTTCGCCCCTGAGCTACGTGTGTGGTCAGGGGTGTCTCTAGCTATTGAAAAAAATCAGGGACTGAGTCAAGTTTATCTAGGACTTGACATTTTTGTCAAGTCCTTGAAGATTGGCATTGGGGGTAAAATACTCGGGGCTAGCCTTAAAATACTCTGGGCTATAGCCCCGAGTGATCAGACCTAACGATGCGTGTGTATAGTGTTTGCATTTTCTCCCCCGTGTCGTCATGGGGCTTCCTCTGGGTTCTCTATGGGTTCCCCCTACCTAATTTGGAGTTGCCAAATTGCCTGGAGGTGTGCATGTGTGACTGAATTATGTGTGTTTGCCCTGTGATGAGTTGGCACCCTGTCCTGGATTATTCCCTGCCTTTTATCTGTAGCTTCTGGAATAGACTCTGCATAGGACAAGTGGATATAGAAGAGGAACAGATGAGTCAGATCATGCAAACTCCACACATACAGAGTGTAGGTGGGGATCAACCCTCAACCCTAGTGTGAGGCAGTTGTGCTACCCACTGATCCAATGTGCCACCAAAGAAAGGACATTTAAGATTGAAGCAATCAATATAATCATAATTCAAAACCTTCTGCCCAAAAACTCAGCTATTCATAATTCTTATGTGTATGTAAAGGTTCACATTGTACTGACGTAAGTTTTATGATCATCAGGAAACCTAAGGAACTTTGCTGTCAGTCTACAGCTGTGTCAATGTGAAAGTCACATGGATGCTCAATGGATGCTCAACATGTTTAAGGGATCAGGGGTGCATTTCCCAAAACCTTCTTAAGGCTACGTCGTTCATAAGTTCTACCGTAAGTCTCTTAAAGCTCCGACGTGTTTCCTGAAACGTCCTTAGTTAAGTATATCTTCCGTAAGATATTCTTTCACAAGGTTGGTCTGAGCCTCTCTTAGCTGTCTCTTATCACTGTTGTTGGCTCATACTGCTCATTTAAAATAAAATTAACATTGTTAAGGGTACCGTTTTATAAACATCACTTAACTAAAAAAAAATAACTGATCCATATGATAAAATGACTTTCTCTGATACATGACTACAGTCTGCATTAGGTTTCATCCTTGTGCCCTGAATGCACAGCGGATTGACCTCAGTAATGAGCAGGGATGAGTTTCCCAAAGCCTTCTTAATGCTACGTCGTTTGTAAGTTCTATGTTAAAAGCTAGAACTTATGAACAACGTAGCATTAAGAAGGCTTCGGGAAACTCACCCCAGATTCATAATGAAAGATAAGGAATGTGCTGTTGATTATGTATTTATTTATTAACTGAGAAGGAAGGGGGGTTCTGCCGATACTGAAGTGGACGCGTTCCCCCTATTTCCGACTCCCCTGCAGTTTACACATCTCTCCAAATGTGCCAGAGTCATAGCATATAAAAACTTTAGCTCATGAGGTTGATAAGAGTCGACACTGCAGGTTCATTTACATATTTCTCTAATATATTTTCCCCAAAAAAGCCCCCTGGAATAGTCCTTAGTAGTCAACACTGAAACGCATGGCTATAAGCACGTTATACGACAGTAATGCAACTTTTCTTTTGGCTATTGTGCCATTGCTCTTCCCTTTATCAATAACATGCACACATATTGGTGCAGGCAGGTGTTTTATAGAACAAATAAAAACAAACTGGTCATACTACAGTCTAGGGAGGTGGGTTCGTGCACCCAGTTGGCGAAAATCATATCTGTCATTAGATGATTAGTGGTTAGTGCTGCCTCACAGCAAGAAGGTCCCGGGTCCGGTCGTGGGTCCTTTCTGTGTGGAGTTCGCACGTGTTCTCCCCATGTGCGCGTGGGTTTTTGCCGGGGGCTCCAGTTTCCTCCCATGGTCCAAAAGCATGCAAGATAGGTTGGTTGGTGAGTCTAAATTGGCCCTGTGAGTATGTGTGCCCTGCAGTGTGTTGGCGACTGCCCAGGGTTGGTTCCTGCCTGCGCCCCTTGTTCTCAGGATAGACTCTGGTCCCCCCTGTGAGCCCAGTTGGGATTCAGCAGTTTCAGAAAATGGATGGATGATTCAATTTGTTAATTTTGTATTTTATTTTAAGTTCTCCCCAGTTGTGATTATTGCAATATATTGAAGCTTTCCTGCAGTGTTATATTTACAAAGATCACCACTTTCTCTCATGCGGCAGTCAAGCATTTGCTGCATGGAAGCAACAATCAATTTTCAAGCCATCAATGTCAACCAATCAGATGTTCCAGCACCTTTTAAGGTTGCAGTTAAGAAGCTCGCCCTTAAGCAATCTCTTCAGAGATTGTTCGGGAAAGAGATGTAGGAAAAGAAATACCATTTGTCAGATATATTTTTAGAGTCTTTGTAAGATGCTAAGAGTTATCATTATTGGGAAACGCACCCCAGATATTTACGTAGCAGTCTTACCTGGGTATGACTGAGAGGTCTCTGAGGGCAGATAATTAGGTGTTTGTTAGAGGGATCTGTGAACAAGAGACACACCATCTATAGACTAGCAACACATGTCCTGCTTACCGAGGATCTAAATATTACACACTTCCAAATCTGTTCCTCATTGTCGCAGTCAGGGCAGGTGATGTAACGGTCCTTAAGGGTGACACTGCAGTTGTGACCCACTGGGCCGGCTACTTTGAGCAGCTGTTTAAAGCTGATCCTCCGGCTAGGACATTACACATCTCTGGGTCCACAGCTCTTGAGGCTGATCCTCCTATTAGCTGTGATCCACCACAGATTCCACAGAGAATGAACCAACTGAGGGTAGGGAAGGCTACAGGGATCTGTGGTATCCAGGGTGAACTTCTTCAGGCAGGTGGTAAGGCTGTCCTCCTGGCATTGCAGGCAGTCTTTGCTATCATTTTGGAGACCAGCGTCATCCCCATTGACTGGAATATGGAAGTTGTTGTCCCTATCTGGAAAGAGAAGGGTGATCACCTGGATTGCGGCAACTACAGGGGGATAACACTGCTCTCAGTGCCGGGTAAGAACCTTGCTAGGGTCATCCTCAGTAGGATATGTCATCACTTGCTCACCTACCAGTGACACCAGCAGTCTGATTTGATGCCTATGAAGTGTACCATCGACCACATTCTGGCATTGAGAGTTCCCATCAAACGCGAATATTGGCAGAGTTTCTTTGCAGCCTTTATCGATTTTCTAAAAGCATTCGACTCAGTTGATCGAGCCGACCTGTGGGACATCCTGAGACTTTAGGGGATCCCTCTGAAGTTGCTGGACATCATGGCCAGCCTGGTACTGTGAGTGCTGTGCAGAGTGGAAGCTGAACCTCTGCATTCTTCCCAGTGGATTCTGGGGTTCATCAGGGGTTCTTGCTCCTACTCTGTTCAATACTTGCATGGACTGGGTGTTGGACAGGGTTGTGGGGTCTAGAAGCTGTGGGGCATTTGTTTGGTGAAGAAAGATTCACTGATCTTGACTTGCCAATGATGCTGTGATCTTCTTGGAGTCGATGGAGATTCTGATCAAGGCTCTTGAGAGACTGAGCAAGGAGTGTCTGGACTTGCAAGTGTCCTGAATAAAAACCAAGATCCAGCCCTTTATTGACCTCTTGGGCACAGCCATCAGCAATGTGTCTGTCTGCAGAGAGAATGTCAGCTGGGTTGAGAGGTTCACTTACCTTGGCAGCAATATTCATGTCTCTGATGACTCGTCCTATGAAGTCACTGATTGGGAGGGCATAGGGAGTCATGAGGTCGCTGGAAATGGGTGTGTGGGGCTCCCAACATCGTTGTAAGAAGACGAAGGTCCATGTCTTTAGAGTCCTGGTGCTCCCTATTTTGCTGTATGGCAGAGAGACATGGACACTATCCAGTGACTCCTTGGGTACTGTGTCTCTTCAGAGAATCTTTGGGTGCCACTGGTTTGACTTTGTGTCGAATGAGTGGTTGCTAGAGGAGTCCCGAATGAGGCACATTATCTGCACTACAGCAATGTGGCGTGTTTCTCTGAGGGTGATCCGGCTCGCAGGATCCTCATTGCTGGGGATCCAAGTGGCTGGACCAGGCCACGGGGATGCCTACGTAACACCTGGCTGCGGCAGATAGATGGCCATTTCCAGGGAGCGGGACTACACCATGTGTCATCCTGTGGGGTTGCCAACCAGGATTCCGATGTGTTTTGCCATGTGGTGGGTGTGACAACATCCTGCACCAATGCATGTTACCCAATCTGACCTGACCTGACCCACTGAATTCAATTGAATTGCCCTTAAAATTATCCCGATAGCTCTGGAAAGGGTATAACTTTGGGTTGAGCATTGTGGGGGTTGAGGTCTCCACCCTTTTAAGGGGCTCCTTGGGGGTGTACTGGCTGGTTTTGATTGTTGGGGGGTTACCCATAATTTACGCCCATGAGCTCAGGTGTTTGTTTTTGTTTATACGTGAGGCGTGGTGACGTAGCACCAACATCGTCAATGGATTCCCGTGACATTAGTAGCTATGGGAGGGAACGTCTTGCAGGAATCACCACAGGAAGGGGACCATTAGTTCATAGGAGGAAACAGCATGAAGTCTCAACTGTGGTATGAACAATCAGCCCAAAAAACAGACACTGCAATGTAAAGGGAAACTCTGGAATACTTACAAAAATAGGCAAAATTCATGGTTGGTTATAATAACAGATAATCTCGGTAATAAATACTAAACTATCAAAAGCATCTGTTGTTTCCATACTGTTTGGCTGGATGACACAAAATTAAAATAAGCAGGAGTGCATAATTAAAATGGCAGTGTGCAGTTTGCTGTTACAAAAGATGTTCTTTTATGCTTAGTAGCTTCATCTCTAGTCATAAAATATAAATCAAAACAGACATTGTGAACACTGCCACCCTCCAGGAGCTGCAATCTGGTAAGACCTCTATCCCAGGGATTTCCACTTATGGCTTATGGTGCAGATGGTTAGTTTCACTACAGAAATCATTCCCAGAGGAGTGGCAGACAGACAGACATGGTCAGTAGACGCAGAGATGCTCACCAGGCACTGAAAATGGATGCTAGTAGAACAGCAATAAATTAATTAACCAATTTACTCTGAAGATACTTCCATATCTGCACTCTACTTTGCATAAATGCATAAATTAGGTTGCTCAAGGGTTGAATAGGCAAATTGTGAAGAAGTAGAGATTTTAAGCAGTGAAGAAGACAGAACTGGTCAGTAGTAGAGAAGTGATCACACTTGTACAGGTAGTGTATGTTAAACATCTTGCATTTAATATTTAAAACTGTAAGACGCAAAAAGACCTCAGAGGAATATTTGAAAGCTGTTACTTTTATGATCATCGGTGACTGACAGTTGTACAGTGAATGTAATGTTAAATGTAGTGCGAGCCAATGCACCTTCAGATAACCATCTATGATCAATAAAACATTAATTGTCAGCTGTGGATTGCTACTCATTGCAAAATTGCTCCTGTTCATCAATGGCCATCCTTACTCAAATCCGGGATAACAATCTAAGACAATGTTGAGTGTGTGTTGATTTATCCAATGAAACATACAGAAAGTATCAATGAAGAAATGAATCAGAAGAAAATCCTTCATTTTAAGTATATTATTAAAAAAAAAATACTGGGACAGTGTTCTCCACAGGAATATTCTGCAGTACAGAAGCAACATATTGTGATATTGTTTGATTTAAAATGGTTTGCTTGACTGATATTATGTAATGAAATATTATTGCAGTGTCGTATTGTATTTGCAGTGTGAATTTGTTGCACTGGAATGAAGTTTCCTCTGATGTGTCAGTGGGTATGCTTTTTTTTCTCCTGTAGTCTCAGTGTATAAGTAGCGTGTTCATCTCGAGATTATGTTGCAGTGTAGTGTTATTTCTGCAATCGCAGTGTGTTAGGTTGGGGTGTCTTTTGCAGTGTCAGTGGGTTGGGGCATTGTGTCCATTGTTTGGCTATGAAATAATGTAATGAGATATTTTAGCACTCACATTGTCACAGTGGGTGTTACTTTTTTGTATCAGTGTTAGTAAGTGGGGTTCCTATTGACGAGTCAGTGTTGGAGAGTGGTGTTCATCCTGAGAGTCAATGCCGAAGTGGGCTTCATCCAGTTGAGTAAATGTCCCTACAGTGGGACAACCCACCAGTCTCAGCAGGTCACACTGAGGTTCTATCCGCAGTTTCACTGTGTCACAGTTGATTTTCAGCTCTACGCCCAGTGGGCCAGTGTGGGTTCATCTTGTAGAGTTAATATATCAATGTGGACTTAATGTGTCATTGTGGGGTTCATCCAATACCATGCAACAAACTTAATGACTCAGAGTGAGCTTTTTCCTGTGGTCCCAACCAGTATGCAGGACACTTGTATTGTCCGCTAGCAGTAAAACTGGGGGATCCTCTCACAGTCAAAACCATTCTCTCTTCACTTACCGATTTGTTTTCAATCCCCCTTGACTTGAATGAAAATGCATTCCTTCTCTGTTGCTGGGTGGTTGCCAGGCAACAAGAAGAGAGAAGCGCCAAAAGTGGAGGTAAGAGAGACTTCAGTGTCCGGTGGGGGACCTCAACCCTTGAATGTAGCCAGGTTTCGTTGAAGAATCTTACACATCACATGCACACACACACTTCTCTCATACAACCCCAACATGGCTTTGTCATTAAGTAGTCAGTCACAGCTTTATACTGGGGTTCGCAGTATGAATGGAGTCAGATTTTGATAAGTGGTCATTTAAAAACAAAGGAAAATATGCATACATATTACTATTAACAGAGTGCCATTGTTTGCTTTTATAACCCCTGTTCTTGCAACATTCCTCATCCAACATTTCAGAACCATGGTGTTAAGGGCAATATTGGATACTCAAACACCTCTCATATATAAATGTCCTACATTTTAGCGGCATCCTCTCTCAGTAGTATTGTGGTTTATGCTTTTCGTTATAAGCTCTGAGTAACAAAAACCATCATTAAATCAATAGCTGCGGATCAGGCAATGAAAACATGTTTATGAAAGCAAGAGTTATAAAATGTCTAGTAATGTGCATAGGAATAAATGGCATGGTCATATATTCTTATATATATATGTCCATTATATATTTGGCCAGGATGCCACAATGAGGTATCTGTAGGACAGTGAATGAGACTCAGTTAAGAAAAGTTCTCTGCATAACCAGCATCAGTGTCAACAGACACAAACTCTGGTCAGTATTTGTCAGATAGAGCAAAAATGGTAGTGAAGATTTCCTTGACTGCATGAATGAAGACCCTAACTGATAATTCATTATGGGAGCCACACAATCCAAAAGTCTCAAAAATGTGATCCCATTGGTTTCCACTAGAGAGTCATATGAGAGTGATGATAACAATGTTATTGACTATGGTAGCTGGAAGACTTGCCCCCAAATTCTGATGTTTGATCTACCTTAGGGCAGAGTTTGGGGATGGGATGCCACATCTCCTACGCTTTAGAAATCCTTGCCTTCAGCACATCTTTAGAGTGGGAGCAGACCCCCCACTAGGCCTTGGACATGGGGCCTTAGTTGATTGGTCTGGGGGAAACTCTTTCTGAATAAATGTTGGCTTTCCCGTCTGCCCAGTCTCTGCCCCCCGCTCCGCCCCGCCGGAGACCTCTGACCCAGCAGAGAAAAGTTATCGGGGTGACGAGTGACTCTTCTCAGGCCTGCTGATGCCGTGAGGCTGGGAAAGTGCCCCGGAGGTGGGTGCAATGGATGGGGCTGGAAGGGTGAGCGGGTCATCGCACATAGAGGAGCAGGGTGGGGGCAGTGGGTGAGGCTTTGCCATGAATAGAAACCTTCTACAAGTCCACAAGTGTCTCCCACACCCCATTGTTGCCATGAGTGCCCATCGTAGAGAGGCCCCCCCCATTCCACTGCCATGAATGTCTCTCCTTCCAGGGCCCCCCGACGCTGCCCATTCGCCCCCATTCGCCCAGCCTTCTCCTTAAACGGCACCGATTAATTTCATCTTGCCCCCTTGCTCTGGCTTGTCCCTTGGCAGCACGCGGTGCCGCATGGCTTTTTCTCAGTGTCACCCCCCGCAGCCTGTGTTTGCAGACACTTGTTCGTAAAGCATGTGTTTGTGTGTGTTTTTGTGCCGCTTTGAAAGGCGCAGACTTCACACGCTGCTTCTCTGGTTCTGTGTAGGAGATGCTTGAGCTCTGGAAGACTTCCTGCTGGGGACTATTGAGCAGCCTCTGCACTGGCTGTGAGCAATGCTGATATATCAGAGATACAGTTAAATCTGCATGTTTCCTAGTACAGGAACTCTGAATATTCTGCTTGGTCAAACTTTATTTTTTCAAAGTAACTGTCCAATTTCAACCACTGGCTATAGACGGACCCTTTCAAAGCCTTTCAGAATTATCACTAAACGCAAACATCGCAACACATGGAAGCTCCAAAGCCAGTATGAAGGAAAGTTACATTTATTCCCAGGCAGCCTGCAATAAAAGCTAATTAGATTAGTTTAATTTCAACTTTATTGTCATGGCACAATATAGAAGTACTCAGAAAACGAAATGGTTTGATATCTAATCCGAAAGTAAAAAATAATGCAAACGTGCTAGAAACAGCTCTACAATATATACATGCGTAATAAATAAATAGGTAGTGAATGTACCCATAATAAATATACATCTTTAAAGAAAGATATATGTGTGTTTATAATTTGTATTCATAAAGAACATTAGTCTGTTGATTATCAATTAAAGGTTAGAGGAGTTTTTCCCATGATCCAACCATCATGTCAGAAGTTCTAAAAAGTATTACATCAAAATGTCAGACCCTTAACCAACATATCTGATAAAATCTTATTGTAAGGAAGCACTGATATTTTTTCCCTCATTATGAAGAGCAGAGTAAAGGGGAAATAATGCCATACAATAGTGCTCCCTGGTGGCAGATTATTAAAAGTAAGCTTAAAAATCGTGTGAATTCTAGTGATCATGTGACATAATTTATCATTATTAGAAAGCAACTTCTGAAAACACCAGCCAGTACATACACACTCCAGCGTGAATTTGAGTCTGATAGGATATGCACCATTCACTGGCTTTAATTAAGATCCACTCAATGTGCTGCAGAATGTGCCATTAGCCAAATCAGGGAGGATGTACAAAATCAAGGATGAGCTGAATATCAAGAGTCACAGTCACAGAGTCTCTGCTGTTTGGTTGAAACAAAACCTTGGTCTGGATTTGTACTTTCTGGACCTGAACTTTCCACCTCTGTGTGTAATGGATTACTTTTGTGAGTAACTTCCCCAACACAGCTGGTAATCCGTGGGCCTATTTTTAAGGCTCAGTCTAATCATCATGCATTTCTGAAAGACCTAGATCAGTTAGGTATGTAGATCATGGGTTTTAGGGGCTGGGTTCGATATGTTCATGTTTTATTTCTGGGTTTCAGATATTTCGATCATTTCGTCACCGGGTTTTCGGTTTGTGGCTAATTACAGTCTTAGTAAATGAGACTTCTCTAGCTGGTGGGACGTTGCAGCATGTTTATTCACTTATTTTTGTATTTGTCTATTTGATTTCACACCAATTTCCTGAATTCCTGCACTGTATTGTTTAGCGGTCTTAGGGACCATCGGACAGAAACCTGGCATTAAAGATGGACAGACTGGTTTGGGGTTAGGGTTAGATATTTTAAATAACATATCTACAGTGTCATTTCCACAGAATTCAATGCAATCTGATGTGAATTCGTGTCCCAAGCATAAATTACTATAAAAAAACACCACATACATAAATTTGGCATCCTGGAATACACAAATATGCCTTATTACTTTCTCTGCACAACTCACTGTAAGTAGTGAGGCCGATGTGATACACATCTTGATCCACTACCAACGATCCAATACGTTAAAGACGCATATGAAGCAACTACCGATGTGCTACGAACCTACGATTTGTTTCACTCCTTTCGCGATAGAGTGCGATTCGACACGATTTTGTTCTAATAATGCTATTCAACGCGATACCATGTGACGCAAAAGAGTATGATGTATGAGTATGAGTATACTATGCAACTCAATACGGCAACGATAGTTTGACAGCAATGGAGAACTGGTGATGGGAGAACGCGCTTGGGAAACTGTTTTTTTCAGAGGGGGACTCCATCTAAATATATAATTATGGCTCATATTTCTGAATGATAAAGACATATGGCCTCTACCAATTATTACATATTAATTAATCATATTCTACCGATGCAAAAATGTTAGAAACGAGGCACCCAAATTGTATCCGTTGCACACTTTTTTAACCGGGGCAATCGCACCGTTGAGAATCGGTGAATCTTACGATCCCTAACTGTACGTCATTCTCCATGTTTTATAAGCTTCCATAATATTCTAAATGGATATAGACCCCCCCTGCACGGGATGACAGTTTCTGGCAGTTCACGTTGGGACCAGTGTGACAACAGTGAGGAAGTGGGAGGAAACATCAGACTTGTTAAAACCAGCTCAGAAAAATATAGGCCTACTAGTAGCTTTTTCAAAACTTTAGACAATTAATAGAATACAGTTGAGTGCTGCTTTAGGGCAAAACATTATTATTAAAACAATAATAAATTGTATAATTTCATAAGCCATAAAAGGTAAATTAATAGCATGGTTGTCCCATCGCCAGGTTTAGGCGTTTAAATTCTGCCCTTTCTTTGTGCACATATATTTGGCTTGTTTTCCCGTCTTTCTCAGGATATTCTGTTCTGGTTTCTTCCTGTCATCTCTAAATTCCCCAATCAATGACTAAAAAGCGACTGTACAAAGTCCCATACATATGACTGGGTTATCAGTTTTAGTCTTTGCATGGCTATTCATAAAATACACAGCTGTACAGCTTTAAGTTTTACAAACACAAGCCTAACAGTATGTTCATGGACAATAAGCAGTGGGAACAGAGAAGAACAAGAGTATTCTCTGTTCATTTCCCAGAAGCACTCATCTAATACGCTATCAGGATCTAGGCAGGTCTGTGCACTATTCTAGGAAAAGCAAACCATAAACAGCAGTCCATTGCAGCACACAACTAAGCATTAGCCTTGGACACATAGCCAGAACTGGAGTCTAACTCACAAGCCTGGAGGTATGAAACCATAATGTTACCCACAGAGACACTACTCTATCTGCAAGAGGAACTGAAATAGAAGCAAATCTGATTTAAAAACATTTTCTTGTCTTTACTGTTTCATTTTCATTTGCTTCTAAGTATACATCTGTGTGTCAGATTGAAGATTTTTTCATCAGTTTTTTTTTTATAAGTGGAAAAGTAAAATAACGTGGGTTTTGCTTAGTAGTTCATTTTCGGTCATTATCCTGTCCCTTTAAATGTAGCACATTTTGTTTCTGTATACGCTCTGAGTTGCCGTAGTGACGCTTGGGTACTTTCATAAGTTGCAGCGTTCAGTCAAGGTGCAAATCGGAATTTCCCGGAAGGGTAGTAGTAGGAATTACTATGCCTCCGAAGAGTAAGGGCAAGAATAAAAGTTCAGATAAAACGAAGAAGGATGACACGAATTCACGGGGGAGAAGCTCTGATGGGCCGCTGACAGAACTTGATAGAGAGTATTACCGGGTGCAGATAGCGGACTTGGAGCGCCAGCTGCAGAAGTGAGTGAGGTCTTTGATTTGGTGCATGCTTTTGGTGCAATTTCATATAAAGCGATGCGATGACTGCTTCAACGCCGTTAGAACAATACACCAAGCCCTATACTAACTTCTTTCTAAGTAACACATGTTGAATAGAAATGTAAAACGAGAATACAAAAACAACATTGTGTTTATAATTGAAATAGCTTTTGTGTAGCCTAATTAAATGTTTTTCAAATGAAATAAAAAACGTATTTTATAAAAGGTAGTTAGAATGTAGTATTAATATGACTAACACATGCCTCATTTTAAAATAAAATTTTATTGTACAAAATAATTCACTTTTATTTGCCTTGGAATGGCTCAGTGTTTTAAGCCTCTTTACCTATGATCGGAAGGTCCGAATTCCGCAGAATAGTCACATGTCTGTGGGCTTTTGAGCAAGTCCCTTAATTAACCGTCAGCCCCATGGGCGCTGCTGCTGGTGGCTGTCCTTCACTGCCAAGCTTGATCTCACCTACAAATGTGTCTGTGTGTCATGGAGAGCAAGATGTGGTAGGCGAAAAGAGAATTTCCCCATGGGGATTATTAAAGTGTCATTATTATTACTCATTATTATTATTATGTTCAAAGAGCATTTTCATCTGACCTGTAGGGGGTGCAATTTCACTGCGTGCACCCCCCAGTAAAATCGCCTATGGTTGCTTCTGTTCAGGTACCAGCACAAATGCGATGAATTGGAGGTGAAGCAGAGGGACTTCTACACCCAGTACAATGATTTGGAAAAAGAGAAGGAGGACATTGTAGATTACCTGAAACGCTCTCATGCCCAGAAAGAGAAGGAGTTGATTGAACTTTCCGAGGAACTTGCAGAACTCCAGAAAACCAAGGATGCAGAAAGGGACTCCTTTGAGAGGCAGCTGGCCCAGCTCCGGCAAGAGTTCCAGCAGAGCAAGGACCAGCTTAGTTCAGAGAACACAGTCCTAGGTGAGAGCCTCACATTTGTTTTCTGGTGAATATCATACATATAGCTAAACATTGATACACATGAAGTAAGAATAATACAGACACACACACACTCTGTACTCACACACATGAAATCAATCAATCCTATATGGCGATAATGAGCAACCACGCATCCATATTGAAGAGTGCACAGGTATTAACGCTGTTCTAGTAACCTGAAATCCAGTACTGGGAGATCGAAGGGGAACTGGCACTGTGTGGTTAATTCTGGTGTTATCTGTTCAGCTGGCAAGCTGGCTGCTCTGGAGGAGTTTCAGCTGCAGAAAGAGGAGCTGATGGGAAACCTTTCAGCCATGAAGGAGCAGCTGGAGAAACAGAAGGAGGAACACAGGAATGTCATCTACAACCTGGAGAAGAAGGCAGTGCTGGACAATGACAGGTCTCTGTTTAGGTGTTGGGGATGTGTCCTCGATGTTTGCGTATGGCCAGCTGATCATCAAAGGATACATCCTGTTCTGTTGAGTCTGTGAGCCCATTTTGTGCTCCCCCTACAGGTTGAAAAAGGAGATGCATGAGCATGTCACCTCTGTGGCGGCGGAGTTCCGGCGCGTCTCAGACAGGAAGATGCCATTGACGACCATGAGGGCCATCAAAGAGAATGTGTCTCTGACAGCGCAGCTGCGGAATCTATCCGAGAAGAGCCAGAAGCTGATGGAGGAGAACCAAGCCCTGAGAGAGAAGGAGAAGACACTCAGGCGGGAGCTGGAGGTGTTGGAGCCTTTGCTAAAGAAGATGACCTTCAAGAGTGTCTGCAACCAGAAGGTAGAACTTGAAATTCCTGGCTATGATAAGCCTAGTCTAATGTACAAACATGACCTGACATGGAAATTATCTATACATCCACATACATGTCAGTAATATAGTACAGGGTTATGGTGAAAGCTATCCCAGGAAGCACAGAGACCCTGCATAGACTCCCACAGATCAAAATTATGCTCAAAGAAAATAACTATAGTCTAGCACAGTGTTTCCCATTCTGGTCCTCAGGGACCCACAGTTGGTCCATGTTTTGGCTCCTTCCTAGCTCCCTGCCAGACGGTCTGCATTTTGGCTCCCTTCCAGCTCCCGTTAGTGATCTGGGAGGGAGCAAAAACATGGACTATCTGTGGGACCCCGAGGACTGGATTGGTAAACACTGGTCTAGCATATTTTGCAACAGGTCTACGCTACAATACGAATTGTTCACTTAGTAGGGATGAAATTAGCTGCTTTGCAAAAATACATTTTTTTCCATTATTTTGGAATTTTCAATAAAATGTGCATCACCTCATGATAGGGAGAATTACAGTGCTACATTGATTAAACTTTAGTTGGGTGTTAAATCAAGATGCTTATTTCAACAACAACAAATATTGTTACAGATATCTTTTCGGAAAATTTGTTTTCTCTTGGCACTCGTGTTCCATCTGGTTATTCCATAGAATGTCTTTGTGAGCCTGTCTTGTGGATAGCATGCATATCCCACACACGTAAAAGTGATGACATTCGAATAGATATAACTGAGGTAACAGTGCTTCCCACTGAGCCACTGTACTAACCTGGACCTCAGGTGACTGAGGCTTAATTCTTTACAGTAGAGGTTCCCAACCTCCAGTCCCAGTCTGAGGTCAGTATTATACTTAGCCCCTGAGTACTAGGGGTTTTGGGGAAGGGTTGGCTAGTTTTTGGTAATCCCTATTTACGGTTTATTTAAACATTGCCCAATGGCCACTTTCTCTGTTCCAGGTGATTCAGCAGCTGACTGAGAAGTGTAAGCAGCAACAGACAGAATTAAAGGAGCATGAGAAGAGTGACAAACAGCGCCTCCAGCTGCAGGAGGACCACAGTGCATTACAGCAGGATCTCAGTAACCTTAGGTAATTTGGAGGGTAAAACTAAGAAAATAACTCCAATAATTTCTAAATAAAACAGAAAAACAGAACAAAGAATTGAAACTCCCCATGTACTTACACTGTAAGTAAAACTGGAGCTCAAAATGCTGAACAGCACTGATGCAGGCTTAAATTATGCAGTTCACAATAATTTGGTGCTTGGGGAATTAGCATATATTGGGATAAAGAAAATATAAGCACATTTATCTAATGATCTAATGCTAATATTAATGTGTATCTTGAAATTAATATTGTTTCACCTATTGCATTCAGTTTTATTTGTACTATTAAAATCTATTCAACTGAAGTAATTATTTATCAAAGGGTAAATCAGAACATACTATTGCATTCTTTACTATAAATCTAAATTAACTTGATATGCTGGTAGCCAGAACCAAATTCTGTAATGCAGTAAGGAGTGAGTGGCTTTGCTTCTAAAGGCCAGCAGGGGGCAGAGAAGTGAAACAAAGCAGCCCACATAGTATCTTTTATCAGATGTGTTGGTGTTAATGGTCTTTGCCTTAACATAGTATGTGTTCAGGGAGGGGCTGGCCACTGTGCACGAGGAGTCCCAGCGGAACCGTGCTGAGGCGGACAGGCTGAGAAGGGAACTGGAGCGGGAGAAGGTGCTCAGGGGCCAGTGGGAGACGGTGCTGGAGGAGACTGGCAGAGCCCTGAAACAGGTACTGCAGCTAAGAAGGGAGACCAAGCTTGGGGGGTGGGGGGGGCTGGTTAATGACAGATTCAGCTAATAATTTGAACTTTACTTAAACAATCCAAAGGACGGGTAATAGAGCCATGTTGGTAATGTTCGTTGTCGATTTCGTACTTGCAGCCTACTGAAGTCTCCCGCCTTCACCATCTTTTCACTTTGTTATGTTTTTTCTCTGTATTGATACTTGGTTTAAAGGAGCCACTATGGCTTGTTGCTCAGAATAGAATCTTTCTGCACACATTGCAGCCGACTTAGCAGTTCGCTCTGGGCTTGCATTTCTAGGAAGTGCCAAAGGGGGGAGACTCTGCGGAGAAGGCCCTGGGTCACCACACTCAGATGATGCACAGACTTCTGGCTGTACTTGAGAGCACTGGCCTGGCGGGGGAGGGATCTACCCTGGCTGTCTTACTGAGAGAAACAGTGACCCTCCATCAGCACAAAACCTGGATGGGCTCTGAGCACTAGAAGCCTTTCCTGCATCGACATTAGTGGTATATTATTTAACAGATTTGTTTTTTTAATATATCAAGATTTAAACAGTCATTTATGTAATGATATACTGGTTTAGCTTCATCTGTGAGGTTGTAGGTATTATTCTCGTGCTCGTCTCTCTGTTTTTTTCCCCCCGTTCCTATGTTTCTCAACCCAGTCGTTGTGGACCCTGAGACAGTGCACATTTTTGTTCCCTCCCAGTTTCCCAATGGGTCTGCGCCAGGTATTCGGTGTTCTTGATTGGCTGGGACCTGGGAGGGAGAAAAATGTGGACTGTCTTGGGGTCCACAAGGACTGGGTCGAGTCACGATGCTTTAGGTACTCCTCTTTCAACATGCACCTTAAGTGAATCAGTTTCTCTAAATTGCACATACAGTAGTGAGTGTTTACCCTGTGCAGCTGACCTTATTTCTGGCTCACTGCAGCTCTACACACCTACAGTCGGTGTTATGAAACATAATTTTGATAAAATGGAAAATATAATGGCTATCATGGGGTGATCTGTATTTTATACATAAGATATATTTTCCTACTCAAAGAGTATTTAAGGTTTATACGGTAGACAATTGATAAATCAGTCTCTACAAGTCCCTTTGGACAAGTGGGACTTTGGATGGTCTAATTCACTTGTTGATATTCTGAATTTACATTGTTCGTACGTTTATGGGTAGAAACCATGAACATGCCCACCACATCATCCGCCATTGATACTCACTGAACTCTACATCACCTCATCTGAAAGTAGATTTATACCAGAATATGGGAACCATTTACACATCTAAAGCAAATTACAGTAGAGGGAAGAGTTACAATTTATTTTTTAAATGAGTGCTTCTTGGGATTTGAACCCATAATCTTTGCATTGGTAGCACAGCACCCTGCTTCTTACTAGCAGTACATCCTGTTTCCCTGTACTGGGCACACAACAGATACTGCCATACTAGGGTATACATATGCTCCCCTTAGCTTAAGCTAGCATGAAGTACACACTTGGTTGTAACTGAGATCTCCCTTTGATTTGGAGCTAACGTCTATCTTCATGGTGATGCTGCACCACTGTCACACTAGCAGAAACAAAATAACATCCCTTCTGTATGAGGGAAACACTTTGGCAGATAGCCTGCTACCCATTAAGCCTGAATCTGGATTGTGTGTTCAATTAAATGGTTTCCCAGTGGCCAGTGTCGTCTGGGCCTCCATCCTGAACATAAATCAGCTATGTTTGATATTATTCTGTGCCGTTTTTCTCTCCTGTCCCAGGACACAGATCGACCTGAGAAAATCAGAAGTGTACCATCGGCCCAGCTCTCCGAAACATCAGCCGTCATTGATAAACGCCACACACGAGGACGGTCTTCCGTTTCAGCTAACATTCACAAGCATGAAATCAGGCAAAGCATTTTAAAGGTGTAATACAAAATAGTTAATGTTTCAATCAATTGCACATTTATCTTTAGTTTGCTTTATGGAGAAAAAGCCAACGTTGCGTCTAACCACCCTGGGGGGGGGGATCATACACAGCAGCACCAGTGGGCGCCCTCATGCTCATTACTGCTTAAGGCTACTAATTCATACTTCTACATGGAATCTACGCCGTAGGTAGCTGTGTACCCTACACTGTAGCCCGAGGCCTGTAGCTGCATTTCAGGGGGGTGGGGTGTGGGCTACATGGCTATGCGGCTACTAAGGGCACAGATTCTACTCAGAGGTGTACATCAGCCTTTAGACCCAAGAAGGTAATTTAAAACTAAGTGGTGCATCACACAGGTCAGGAAATCCCGATGACATCACAGATAAGGAAAGACAAGAGAAAGTAATTTGTCACCTACAGTCACAAGGTCTGCAAACTGCAGGATTAAAATCATTAAGCGATTAAATGAGCTCAGACTGTGATTATGTGGGTATTTGTACCATATTTGGATTGAATAACTCACTGTATCAGGTTACATTTATTGCAATGGAAAGAAGATCCAACCTGAGTCAACAGTAAAAGTGTCATTTAGGGATCCAGTCACATATTTTGAGAGCCTATTGGATTCTGTACCTGCAGCCAGTAAAATGATATATTTCCTATGAGGAAGTTACTTTATGAGTATGACATACCAATGGATTTGGCAGGGTAACAGACGACCACCTGAGATTAATGTGAGCCGTATCGATGTAAAGCTTTCATGTCATATCAAACCAGAATACTTTGTAAATCCTATGAGATCTCTTTATGGTGAGCAGACTGAAGAAAATTTAACAAACTGTATGGATAATTTCATCATCCATCCATCCATCCATTATCCCAGACAGGGTCACAGGGATGTATTATTTCAGTAAGTGGAAATAAGCAATTACTAAATAACTGCTGGAAATTTCTGATAAAACTTACATTTATGTTTTCAGCCTCAAGTTACACAACACATAAGTGAGAGGTTCAGTCACATGGTGACTCCAGGCTCACATGTGTGTTTCGTTCACATGGTGGTCATGAAGAACACCGCACGCCTGGGTCGTTACTGTCAGCTTGGGATTTTATATCTGGTGGAGACTGTGAACACTGCAGTTCTACATCAGTCCTGTGGGCCATGTTTTTCCTGTCCTCAGATGAGCATGGTGCAGACTGGTGGTCTAGATCTGTCTCGGGTTCTGAACATTTCCTGTCATCTGGTGGTAACTGTGAATGCTGCAGCTCTATGTCTTTCTTAAGCGAGGCTCGTTTGCTCCCAGATGGGAATGTCGATTTCTTCTGATCTCCAGCCATGAACTGGGACAGAAGCAGGTCCACACTCTGGCTTAATACTGTGCACAAAACCTTCTGCTCCTCTTTGGAGAACCGCCCAAGGACGTGACGGATCACCAGTGTCTTCTCCACAGGTCTGCCAATTCCAATCAGAAGTCTGGGCATCACCTAGGAACAGCAATCCAATAATAATTATGAATAGTAATAATGATGTGCCCAGTCAGAGGTCAAGTATGAGACATGCAACGGAGAAATACTGTAGAAAGATCAAAAGCACAAATTAACCTCTTTAGCTGAAACACCTATACATTCATATGCATCCTGGAGGCCATTTCCTTATTATACTAAGAATTTTTAGCAGACCATGAATGTGGAGTGAAACCTGCAACAAATGGAAGGTGTTATAGGGCCAGTGCTACGGGGCCAGTGCTATGCACTTAGTGCTGAACAGAAAAATCGAAGAAAAAACACTGAATTTATTGTCTTTATACTTACTGTTGATTTTGATGGAATTATACCATCAATCCTGACCATAGCAGGATTAAAAACAAAAAAAAAAAATGTTAAAACTGCCAGCCTAGGGCCCTCAAATTAAGGCATTAGTAATTCTAAGAATTTATTTTTCAAAGGTACATTTGGTGCAATTAAAAAATATCCACTTTCTCTAAAAGAGAAAGACAAAAATGCCAACCGCTCAACACCTACTAACAAGCGTTAACGGGGGCTAGCATACACCAAGTTTTATGGTAATGCCGGAAGACAGTCATTTCTGTCACACTGTGAGGTATGTTAAACTATGAATGAAGATGAGTGCTACATCATCCACAGGGAGGCCACATTTCACAAACATAGAATTTGTGGCTGCAGTTGTTTAATGACATCACTGTGATTCAAACCCTTCTTTAAATGATAACACAATTACCATGATTCAAAATATCACCATAAAGCACGTTTTAACTGGTCTGAAAACCACGTGGCATTCATTTAGGACAGCCATGCTAAAGCCTGAAGAGAACATAGACATGCTCTGTGCATAAGGGTGGCGGCTCTTACTGATGGTTTATGAAGCCGCAGGATACTCACATCTGTTTGAAGGCACTCCACACAGGACCGGACACCATTGTGACCCCTGCCAATCGGTGACAATGAGAAAGTTTGGGGATGGTGACCAAATATTACTTATACACATTATAGGCCTATATTTTTTTTTGTCAAGCAGAGGAATCAAAGGTGCACATATTCCGCTCTTTTGCTAGGATAAATATAGATGTGTCAAAGGCTTTTTAACCACATAAGCAGCCCAAATACGGTGATTTTATAAAACTTTGTCCCAGTTTTTCTGTGGATTCATTGGGGACATTGGATGGATTTCTATGTTTTGCTCAGAATGGATAACACCCTGAAATACCATCAGAGCAGTTTGTTCATCTCACCTCGCACTACCGCCCCACTTGATGGAAAACTTTCCCATTGGTTTGTCCAGGTCATCATGCACTAAGAAGATATGCTCTGGTTGGATGCGATACTTGCTGGCTAATGCATGAAAGACAAATACAGGGATCTGTTACAACAGAGTTCTCTCACTGAAAAGAACAAAATTTACAAATACGAAGGGCCCCATCTAGGAGTGGCCACGGTCATGCCCCCCCCCCCGGAAACCTCTGGCCACCCACAAATGCAGCTGTAGAGTTTTCAGAAACGAAACCACAGAAAGTGGCTGTGAACTGCCAAACCATTAACTGTAGGATCGGACCTCAGTTTGTGTGGTTCGTTCGTTTACACCACAGGCGCTCCTGAGTGAACAGGTTGGTCAAATCAGTCCTTGGGGACCCCCGAACAGTCCACGTTTTTGCTACCTCTTAACTCCTAGGGAATTGGGAGAGAGAAAAAACATGAACCGGCTGGGGGACCCTGAGCACTGGTTTGAGAAACAGTGATTTAATTGACTGTTTTTGAATGTGTTTTATCCTGATTTATTCTTGTTGCCTTTTAAATTAATTACCTATACACTACTGTTCAGAAGTTTGGGGTCACTTAGAAATTCCCTTGTTTTCCATGAAAACAACCATAAAATGAGTTTGAATAGAAACTACAGCCAAATAGATGGGAAATAGTCACTGACTATTTATTCAAGTTGGAAATAATCATTTTTGAAATTAAAATAATAATTGTGTTCTTCAAATTTTGATTTCATCAGAGTCCTCCACTTGCAGCAGTTACAGCCTTGTAGACCCTGGCATTCTAGATGTCAGTTTATTGAGGTAACCTGACGAGATTTCAACCCGTGCTTCCTGAAGGATCTCCCACAGGTTGGATTGGCTTGATGGGCACTTCTTACGTACCATTCATTCAAGCTGCTCCCATAACAGCTCAATAGAGCTGAGATCCAGTGATTTTGCTGGCCACTCCATTATACACAGAATACCAGATGACTGCTTCTTCCCTAAATAGTTCTTGCATAGTTTGGAGCTGTGTTTAGGTCATTGTCCTGGTATAAGATGATACTGGCTCCAATGTCCACAGGGTGTGGCATGGCGTTGCAAAATGGAGTGATAACCTTTCTTCTCCAAGATCCCTTTTACCCTGTAGAAATCTCCCACTTCACCATCACCAAAGCAGCCCCAGATCATCACATTGCCTCCACCATGCTTGACAGATGTCATCAAGCGCTCCTCCAGCGTCTTTTCATTTGATCTGCATCTCACAAACATTCTTCCTTGCGATCCGAACACCTCAAACTTAGATTCGTCTATCCATAGCACTTTTTTCCAATCTTACTCTGTCGAGTGTCTGTGTTCATTTTCCTATCTCAGTCTTTTCTTTTTATTGGCCGTTCTGAGATACGCCTTTTTCTTTGCGATTCTGCTTAGAAGGCCAGCATCCTGGAGGTGCCTCATCACTCTTGACGTTGAGACTGGCCTTTGCAGGTACTATTTAATGAAGCTGCCAGTTGAAGACCTATGAGGCGTCTGTTTCTCAAACTGCACACTCTAATATATTTATCCTCTCACTCAGTTGTGCACCAGGGCCTCCCTCTCCTCTTTCTATTGTGGTCAGAGCCAGCTGGCGCTGCTCTGTGAAGGGAGTAGTACACAGCATTGTATGAGATCTTCAGTTTGTGCTGCTCTGTGAAGGGAGTAGTACACAGCATTGTATGAGATCTTCAGTTTGTGCTGCTCTGTGAAGAGAGTAGTACACAGCATTGTGTGAGATCTTCAGTTTGTGCTGCTCTGTGAAGGGAGTAGTACACAGCATTGTACGAGATCTTCAGTTTCCTGGCAATTTCTCACATGGAATAGCCTTCATTTCTCAGAACAAGAATAGACTGACGAGTTTCAGGAGAAAGTTCTATGTTTCTGACCATTTTGAGCTTGTAATTGAACTGACAATTGCTGATGCGCCAGATACTCAACTAGTCCAACAAAGGCCAGTTTTATTGCCTCTTTAATCAGCACAACAATTTTCATCTATGCTAACATAATTGCCTTTTAAAATGATAAACGCATTAGCAAACCCAACATTCCACTGGAACCCAGGAATAATTGTTGTCGATAATGAGCTTCTGTATACCTATAATGCATCCGTTTCTCAAAACTACACACTGTAATATATTTATCCTTTCACCCAGTTGTGCTCTGGGACCTCACTCTCCACTTTCTATTTTGTTTCCATTCCATTCCATTAAAAACAGCTGTTTCCAGCTGTGATAGTCATTATAACATTAACAATGTCTACACAGTATTCATGATTAATCTGATGTTATTTTACTGGACAAAAAAACATTTTTTTCAAAAGCAAGGAACTTTCTAAGTGATCCCAAACTTTTGAACGGTAGTGTATTTTAAATTAGTTAGTAATGCTCCACTTCAAACACATCGGAATGGAGCAAACAGAGCTATTATTATTATTACAGTATTATTATATGTCTTATTGTTTGTGTCACTTGAAAAATTTCTGCTGGCGCCCGGTTAATAACATTGAATGACACAGAAGAGGCATACGATCGTCCTCACCAGCTTTTGCCACGCTGACGCCGTTTATGTTCATGAGCAGGCTGGGCCGGAAGAGGACCAGCTGCGTGTCGCCGATTGCAGACACGACCACTTCTCCGGACACATGCTTGTCATTGCGCCAGCTGCCGGACACGCCGAGCCGTTCGGACATCGAGACGAGAACCGCCATGCCCACGCTGTGCCGAGTGCCGCTCATCCCCGGATTCCCGAGCCCCACGACCTGAGCCAAAGCACATGATTAAATGTACCGCATGGCGACAATAACTTTGTGTTTAAGCTCAATGTGAAGTAACCGGCACGTAATATGTCTTTAAAAATCATCGAGAAGTCTGATGACATTAGGTAGGACGTCTATAGTCTCCTCCAAACTTACCATTCTCCGACGCGAAGTTGACTTCATCATCGCATCACTGCTCATTTTTTGCGTGAATGGTTCATTCAGTAATAGATATTGTGTGAACGTTCTAAACCAGTTCGCCATACTGAAAGGCTTATCAAAACGGGACATAAGTTGACATGCTACTATCCCCCCCGGCATGACGTCATTTACAGGCGACAGCGACGAACCAGTGTGTCGCAGAGGCTACGTTTTTGCCGTCAGGTGCGCGTGCGTGATTTTTAAACTCAATGGAAAACGCAACGATTTTTAGTATTACACCAGAATAACTATTATTTGATTAATACTTGATTCTGCAGGCAAATCTGCATTGTACTTCTGCATTTATAGTGCAGAAGTACATACTGTAGCCGATACTTTGTCATACTGTAGCCGATATAATATTAACTGTAATATGCAGCTAATCTGTTTAAATAGTTTAAATTTGTATTAATATTTTCTCATAGACCTATTTTTTCTGAAGAAATTTAATTTGCTCCCATATCTCAACGGTTTACACTGTCAGGAAAAATGTACATCCCCGGCACAGTTTTGTTCCCCAAAGTACAAACAGCATTAATGTACCCCCCATGGCACAAAAATGTGCCTCAGAGTAAATTTCTATACCTTAAACGGTTAATTTAGTTACAGCTAGGGTACAGCCACAGTGACTAATTGTAATTGTATGCTCTAAGGTACAAATTGCTACTTTTTTGGTGTATAATGCATATAAAATAATAAGTACAATAACTAGTAAAAAGAAAGTAATGGATAAAATTAAGTTATATATGCTGGATAATATATGTGTATAGTTTAGCCACTTCTATGTAAAACAAACTATGTTATATGCACACACATACACACAAACAAACAGGGGTTTGTAATTATATCTTTGTGGGGACTCTTCATTTATTTCTATGGGGAAAACTCTAATCCCAACTTGACGACCTTAACCCCCACCCAGCCCTAAATTTTTACTTTTATGATTGCATTCACAGATCTTCGTGGGGACCTGAGAAATGGTCCCCACAACATCAAAATAACATTTGGTCCCCACAATGTAATATAAATATAATCCACACACACACATATGTCCTAGGATTAAAACATGCAACCGTGTAGTCGAGTCCAATTCTTTACCTCACATGCTTCATTTCATTCATTCCTTTTTTGTTTTCCAAATCCAAAATAAAAAAAAAAACATTGCATTGTTTAGGTTGACATTTTTTTTTTATTGATGACATTTTTACCAACAACATTTACTACTTATGTTTTAAAAATATGCCATGGATAGTTTGTTTGCATTTGCTCAGTTCAGTTGGCAGTGAGAGCAGAGTAAGACAGGAAGGGGGTCTTACAAAACGTTAGGATTTACACGCTTTCTACATGTGCACTTTTTCCTAGAGATATGTTAATCTGCTTTGGTACAAGGACATCCATAATGAAATGGGGAATTTTACTTGCTTTCCCTTCAGGGACAGGGCTGAGCATCAGGAATTGGCTGACAACGGTCTATTACAGCATTTAGCTCTGAAATCCTCACACCATTATAGGTACCGGTGACAGTGGTCCAGTGAGTGTTGCCATTGTGATAAGTACGGCTCAGTTTGGCTGTGAATGGGATGTCTGCTACTATATTCTTCCCTTCCATGCGTACTGTGCAGGAGTGGTTTGGCTGGACCACAATCTGAACAGAGATGGTATGGCTGATGGTCTCCACAATAGTTGTTCCCTTGGAAAAGCTTACTGTCTGCTCTTTGGAGAAGTCCACATTCTCTGGGTTCAGTATCGGGATCTTGCCAGTAATGGTGGAAGATGTACCATTCCGCGTCTCTCGGCCAATGTCCCAGGTCTTCTCCACTGTGCTGGTCTTTTCTAGATGAACAGTTTTCTCAACACTTTGGCACTCAAGATTGGTGACCTTAGCTAATTGCAAGGTCTCTGGCGGATAATGAAGAAGCTCTATCTGGTCAACAGCATATTCCACATGGGAGATATGCTGGACGTAGTAATCTTGGTTGATGGTCAAGACTTGGTACGTCTTATACCAGTATTCATCCCCTTCCCATGGAAGAAAAAACGCTTCGTGTTGAGTAGTAACCTTTCCCAGGCCATATTTGTTCTTCCCAACAAAAATTTTGATACCAGAACATGTTCTGACAGAGTATGGGGGCACAGAACCATAGGAATCATCCTTCCACTCCAGAAACTCAAAGTTGTCCTCATTGACCAGGATGTCAAATTCAGGGGCAGCATATTCTCTGTCAGCATAGGGGTAGAAGCAGTATGGGCCTTTGCTTGGTGTGTAGAATCCAGCCTCACAGTTGAGTTTGCAAACGTAGTCAGTGCGTGAGACATATCCATTATAGATACCCACTGCACCATTTGGAAGGACCCCGTTCCAACTCATCCATTTGAGGTTGACATTTTCAACAAAGATTTCTGTGGACTTTTGCCCCAGAGAACTTTGGAGATCTTTGGGTGTCTCTAGATTCTTCACAGGACCTTTGCTGGCTAGAGGTGGAACCACATCTTCTGGGACAGGGTTCAGTTTGGTTTCTATCAGGAGGATATAGGAAATTTAGTTTTGGTTTTCTAGGTAGGTACAACCCTTAAGTGAAAGTAGTGGTTTTGAAATATGGCAGAGAATTACCATCATAGACTTCAAACTGTGTACCAGATTCAGTGCAGTCTGGAAATATAGATTTTTGACTGACTCTACCCATCTACCCAGTGCGGTCAAGAATAAAACTTACTGGGCTGTGGCTGTTCTACTCCTTCCACCTGCGATCTGGGAAGCTGGGGTTCAGATGGGAACACAGCACAGAGCTGCAGTACAGCCACAAAGCTGAAGAGCAGAATTCTCATCTGGTCGGGCAGATCACATGTGCAGCCATTACACAACATCAAGGAAATTGATTTACAATGCAACTATCTATCTACCAATATCTATATTACTTTAATGGAAATGTACACAAAAATCTGCTGACATCGTTATAGTGGTACTGTGGTCTAAATAAATGTTTACTTTCCTGCCATATAACCATGTCTGATTTGAAAAGGATTTTTATTAATGTAAATCTACTGCACAGTACGCATGGCTTCCAGTGGTTCACATAAAACCAAAATTCGGATGCATTTTCAAGAGTAGCATGATCTGATATTTGAGTTTTGAAATGAAACTGTCCCCATCATTCCTTGCATAGACATAGTGGTGCACGGCTGTATACTACAATTAATATGGAATGAAGATATTAATAGTACCCTAACCATTCTTGGTATCATCCCTGATATCTGAAATAGGCAATCTGCATAACTTTGCACCTAAAACTAACTAAGCTAAGCATGTGGCAGTAGAGCATCTCCTCCTGAAAAGCATTTTAAAAAGCTGCTTTACCTTGCCAGGCTCCTCTTCATGTGTCGTTTCCTGCTGCCAGCTCAGGTTTTAAAAGCCCAGCTTATTACCCCTAATAAACACGACTTCTGCCCAGTGCTACGGAGAGGGTTGGAGTAAACATGGTGACAGGCTGTACCCATGCCTGTGGGTAAATTTTTAGCATTTGATTTCGGCACCCTTGTGAACAATGTGAAGATTTGTCCGCATTAGTGGAAAATTAATGTCAATTGATACTGTGATGTGAGTGAAGAAATATGTCTCCATGACAGTGTCACTGAGCAATTTGGATTTAAAAATGGTACCATATGGAATTTGATAGCAAAATGTACATCAGAGATATTCTGCTTTATAGAATGGAGGACATGGGAGGGTGGAGATGCCCCGAGGCAGGCTGACGTGAGAAGTTGGGCCTAGCATGTTATTCATCTGTAAGCCGTTAATTGCTAATTGACAGTTAATTGGCTACTTACCGCTGTCATGTGATCACTTAGGATGTGAATGGTGTAAAATGAGCTCTCAGTATTTCTTGGAGGGGGGGGGCAGCTCTGGAAATATGCATGTGCCCTTCCCTACTGTTAAAAAAGAACCTTTAATCCCCAAGCGTTGTAGATCTATTTGCTCCCCTTATGCCAACAACATTATCACAGGGGCCTGTCCTGTCATGCAGTGACCCTTCACAAGCTGCATCCTTTCTTTGTCCACTAGAGGCGCTTTAATGCACAGGCTTACCCAGGCTGAAGCCCGGGGACCTATTCTAAAAATCCTTCCTCGCTTCAGGTCAGGGGTTCTCTGACCATGTTAATGTGCCTCCGGTGTCCACATTAGTCCTATGAAAATTTTGTTGTGTAACTAATGCTTCACCCTGCAGAGTACGTCCTTGGGTGACGTTAGAACTACAGAGAATGGAAATGTACCATTGTGGGACCGTAGTGATGATGAGGAGAAGAAATAGGCTTTTTTTCTGGGCGCTGTCTTTGGAACCCTTGTTTTGATTCGACTTGAAACCCAGTTCAGCTACCTGAAAATTCTTACATGGTCAGAGGATAAGACCTTGAACACGCTGAAATGCAATTAGCTAGGAGACTAATTCGATGAGGATTATTACCTCCGATAGGCGATATCTTGTGTTATCAGAACTGTGTTATCAGAATAAAGTGGTACTTTTGCCATCATGACAAAGGTCTGTGCTTGTGCGTGTGAACTGTTCACCTCGTTCATTAATTCTCTCTGTTCTTTAGTGCCTACAGAGGTCCTCTTGTATTTTAGGGATTGAAATCTTTTAATTCTCAGAGGTAGCATGTACTGATCTGAGAAAGGGACCCTTCTAGGCAAGAGTCAATGGGAACAGTCCATCTAGGGGGGTCTCGTCATTACAGGTGATCTCATCTATGATCTATGGTCAATGAGGGGGTGTAAAAGGTAGGATTTATTTTAAAAATTCAGAAGTTAAACACAGGGTACTTTAATGACATAGTCAGAGCCACTGTAGCCTCATAATTTTGAGATACTCTCCCCAAGTTGTGCGGGTTTCCTCCCACACTCTAAACACATACAGTTACAGTACAGTTTCCCATAGTGTGTGCATGTGTGCGGTGTACAATGGACTGCCGTCTCATCCAGGGTGATCTCCAGCTCTGTGATGCCTGGGACAGGCTCCAAGCTCACTGTGACCCTGCACTGGGTAAGCAGTCAGAGGATGGATAAACTTTAATTCCTAACTTTATTTTTGGAGGAACACAGTGGTTTACCCTGGAGCAACCTCTCTGGATAAAATCACAGTTACTGTGTTATGGGTCCAGAAATATAAATCTCAATGTATGTATATCTTTTTTTCCACCAGAAACACATTTAAATTTGAATTTGCAATGAACATTGGCCCAGGGGGGATTTAATATGGAGTTAATTTGTTTTTAATTGTCTTCCACAATATATTCTATGCAGGAAAATGATCTCATTACTCAACAAAGCTATGCAGTTAAAAGCTATTATGAGGCCTTTTATGCTTCTGAAATGTTTGTTGAAAATTTTATTTTATTATTATTGTTGTTTAGTATTGTTTGTAACATTGATTTTATTGGCATTGCTATTTTTTGTAAGATAGTGCCTTATTTAATTTCAATACTTTACTACGTATGGTAAATAAGGGTCAGAATGGGTCTGATTCTTAAATTTGGTCATGGTGATGTGCATTCTGCTCTGCCATGTCACTACAAACACTTCACTGATGAATTAACAGAGAGTCTCATCTGTGTGCTTCAGGAAACTCATCTGTGATTCGATGCCTGCTCCCCTGTTATAATGAACAATGTGAGGCCATTTTCAAAATGGTATAGACAGAAATGAAAAAGGGATCAATTTCAAAATAAATGACATAAATAAATACCTGTAGATTTTTTTATATGTTATGTATTTCATAATTGTTTAATTCATTGCACAATCAAATGGGGAAATGTCATGTCTTGGTAGTGTTCAAATAAAATATGTAAATATGAAATTATAGATATGTTTATAGATGTGTTTTTCACATTGCTGGTAGTTACTGAGACCCATTCATAAGAAATACTGTACACATATATTGCTTTGCATTGAGTTATGCTTAGTTTTTTTACATTAGAATACACTGGCTTTTTACATGTCGTGATAAAAGGGTGAGTTAAATCTTGGCTGGTATGCAGTTGGAATCCAACGACCAAACAGGATAATGTTGTTTGTGCTTTGTGATGCATACACAGATGCAGATAAACCTTTTACACCTGCTAAAACAAGCACAGCTTAAGAGCTAAATAAACATGCACTGCCAATATTACTTTTACTCAAAATAGAAGTGAAACTTATCAGCAAAAAACAATCAAGAGCTTCATCCATATTAAATGGTACTGATACCAAAGTATGAGGAATGGTCATGTGCAAGTGTACAAGTCAAACCAAGAAATATAAAGAGATGTTCCTGTTTTACTCAGTCTAGACCTCAGATTACAATATAAATTCATTTAATGTAGTTAACCTTGTTGAACCTTTTCATTGGTTGGTTGCACGCCCAGGGTTATTCCCTGCCTTGGGTCCATACCTTTCAAGATAGACTCCAGGCTCCCCACGACCCTGCATAGGACAAGAGGGTATGGAAGACGGACGGACAGATGGAGAGAAGGGAGGAATTTAATGGTTTCTCCTGCTGCAAGATTAAGCTTTGTCAGATTTTTGTTTTCTAGCTAACATACAATAACACATCCAGGATGATTACTGAACGAGGAGTCTTATAGCTAACATGGTACTTACTGAACGGGGACTCATAGCTAACATGGCACCTACTGAACGGGGACTCATAGCTAACATGGCACCTACTGAACGGGGACTCTTATGGCTAACATGGTACTTACTGAACGGGGACTCATAGCTAACATGGCACCTACTGAACGGGGACTCATAGCTAACATGGC
>JAODKC010000044.1:32141995-32153969 GCA_026777985.1 Mormyrops attenuatus | reverse complement strand
ACCTACTGAACGGGGACTCTTATAGCTAACATGGTACTTACTGAACAGGGACTCATAGCTAACATGACACCTACTGAACGGGGACTCTTATGGCTAACATGGCACTTACTGAACGGGGACTCATAGCTAACATGGCACCTACTGAACGGGGACTCATAGCTACTGTAACATGGCACCTACTGAACGGGGACTCTTATGGCTAACATGGCTCTTACTGAACGGGGACTCATAGCTAACATGACACCTACTGAACGGGGACTCTTATGGCTAACATGGCACTTACTGAACGGGGACTCTTATACCTAACATGGTACTTTAATCTACTCACTTAATATTATCCCCCAATTTCATTTTACAACTACTGATATCATTGTTCTCTATTTTTATTGTCTTATTTTGCAGTCTTATTTTATTTTTAATGTCATGTTCAGTAATGATTAAATGATTAATAAAGTAGAGGAACGGAATGTGTACTATGGGAGGAGTAGAGTTATCACTAAAATCTTTAAAACAATAAACGACAAAGAAATTAGCAGTTTCTTAGTTTTTAAAGGGGTTGGTTTTATTTTCAAAGCACATTATAACACAGTATTTCCTTTTCCAGAGTGAAGACATAATATAGTATCTGGTTTATAAAAATGTTATTGAGTGATTTTTGAAGATCAACTGTGTTATTGTTGTGTGCCCCCTATGGGCAGGGCTTGGCATCAGCAATGGGTTCACAGCGGTCAATAACAGCCCTTATTTCACCAATCTGCACTCCATCATAGACCCCGGCGATAGAAGTCCATTGGGTATCCCCGTTGCTGTAGGTGCGGCTCAGGCGTGCTGTAAATGGGATGTCAGCAGTGATCTTGCGGCCCTCCATGCGCACAGTGCAGGACTGGTTTGGTGGGATGTGGAGCTCAACAGCGACAGTATGGCTGATGGTCTCTACTAGTGTGGTCCCGTAACTGAACTGCAGAGTCTTCTCCCAAGTGAACTCAATCCCTGCACTGCCAATGACCGGTATCTTGGCAGAGATCCCACCAGTCACACCAAGCATGGTGGAGCGTTTAATGTCCCAAGTGCTCTCTACTTCACTTCTCTTCTCAATGGAAACTGTCTTGGTTACAGTCTGGCATTCATTATTGACCACACTAGAGATTCTCATGGTTTCTGGTGGATACTGGAAAATTTCAACCTCATTGATGTTATACTCTACATGAGAGATGTGCTGAGCATAGACGTCTTTGTTAATGGTCAGGACTTGGTACTTCTTATACCAGTATTCATCCCCATCCCAGGGAAGAAAAAAAGCTTCATGTTGAGTAGCAATCTTTCCCAGGCCATATTTGTTCTTCCCAACAAAAATGTTGACACCAGAACATGTTCTGGCAGAGTATGGGGGCACAGAACCATAGGAATCATCCTTCCACTCCAGAAACTCAAAGTTGTCCTCATTGACCAGGATGTCAAATTCAGGGGCAGCATATTCTCTGTCAGCATAGGGGTAGAAGCAGTATGGGCCTTTGCTTGGTGTGTAGAATCCAGCCTCACAGTTGAATTTACAAACGTAGTCAGTGCGTGAGACATATCCATTATAGATACCCACTGCACCATTTGGAAGGACCCCGTTCCAGCTCAGCCATTTGAGGTTGACATTATCAACGAAGGTTGCTGTGGACTTTTGCCCCAGAGAACTTTGGAGATCTTTGGGTGTCCCTAGATTCTTCACAGGACCTTTGCTGGCTAGAGGTGGAACTGCATCTTCCAAGACAGGGTTCAGTTGGGTTTCTATCAGGAGGATACGGGAAATCTTTTAGTTCTTCTCACCCCTGAAGCGAAAGCAGTGCTCACCACGGTAGACTTTTAGCCTTATGCCAGATTCAGTGCAGTCTGGAAATATAGATTTTTGACTGACTCTACCCATTTACCCAGTGCGGTCAAGAATATAACTTACTGGGCTGTGGTTTTTCCACTCCTTCCACCTGCGATCTGGGAAGCTGGGGTTCAGATGGGAACGCAGCACACAGCTGCAGTACAGCCACGAAGCTGAAGAACAGGATTCTCATCTGGTCGGCCAGATCACATGTGCATCCATTACAGAATGTTTCAAAGTCAACATGATCACATGTTAAAATGTAATGAATTAACAGTATGTAAAAAAAGAATGTACATTGTTCACATGAAGTGTGACATGAAAGGTGGTGATCCTACATGCAACATGGGAATTTCAATATTGTTGCCGTTTTTGGAAGCACCTAGATTATTTTTGATTGCCATAAATGACGATTTTTCAATTCAAAACAAAGTTGAACTAATCTTGACTTAAAATTACAATTTCTGATTGTATTGTAATTACTTTATATAAAGATTTTACTCTTGGACATACAGTGCTCAGAGCAGTGTTAAGCTTCTTCATGCCTTGTTACCTTCTCTAAATTTGTAATTCTCTACTTCATCCTGAATTTAAAAGGTGTTTTATGAATCATTTTATAAAATCTAATCTCCTGCACAGTTCACAGCATCTCGAGTGATCAGATGTATTTTTGGAAACTGACACATCTGAATATTTGAAATGTTCCTTGAAATTGAGTTATGAGGGAGAAACACTCATATTATTTGTCCCATAGACACATATTTATGGTGCAGAGCTCTATACCATAATTATTCTGGAATAAAAATGAAGATATTAATAGTACCCTAACCATTCTTGGTATCATCCCTGATATCTGAAATAGGCAATCTGCATAACTTTGCACCTAAAACTAACTAAGCTAAGCATGTGGCAGTAGAGCATCTCCTCCTGAAAAGCATTTTAAAAAGCTGCTTTACCTTGCCAGGCTCCTCTTCGTGTGTCGTTTCCTGCTGCCAGCTCAGGTTTTAAAAGCCCAGATTATTACCCCTAATAAACACGACTTCTGCCCAGCGCTACAGAGAGGATTGGAGTGAACATGGTGAGAGGCCGTACCCATGCCTGTGGGTAAGTTTTTAGCATTTGATTTTGGCACCGTTTTCAACTATGTAGCGGTTTATCTGCATGCATTAGTGGAAATTGACTAGTGGATTAATGTAAACAGATATTATGCTTTTAGTGGCAAGAATATCTGATTATTCAACCTCTGACATGTTTCTCTTACTGAGTGCGGCACTGTTATAATTATTATTGTTTTTGAGTATGGATAATATTGTGCTTTCTTTTGATAAGAATTTGTGATTGCTAAAAGAAGACCAAACTTAGGTGTTTGTGTGTATATGTACCTGCTCTTCCCCTGTTCCTCAGTTGGTCATTGTGTATGTTCCAGCATGTTCCTTGACAATGTTTCCCAAACCTGTTTGATATAAGTTTTGTCCTTGTGTTTATTTTTGGCCCTTGTTAGTTTTTATTTTACCGTCTTGCCTTTGTTTTGACCCCTCGTGGTCTCTTTTGTACTGGTTACTTAGTTCCTTCTCAATGAAACCCCTTGATTCCAAGCTGATACACCGTGGATCATCTCTTCCATAACGCCCCGCTGTAACATGGAAAGCCAAGAGATGGTATGAAAAAAATACTTTTAATGGGATGTAGTTGATCATTTATTTTCCCAAAGTGCTGAGATGAGAAGGTGCCAAGATGAGAAGTGCCAAGAAAAACAAACTCAATGGCAAAGAAAAGTGTGAAAAAATAGAGATAGATAAAGGTACCGAAAGAGACACATGAAACAGAGACGAGGTTTTGGCAAATGATACCCTCAATCATGGCACTGGGATTCAGACTATACCCATGACCAGCCAACCCTCAGAGACCCAACCCATTCTCCTAAGTTGGTCCTTCAGAATAAAGCATATGCAGGTCAATTACCCCGATTGTTTAAATGTTGCAATAAACCAAAAGCTTGAAAAAGCTATTAAATACCTGAAATACAGATGTCACCAGGGACCCATCTAGAGTGATAATTCACCTTTTTAAATTGTCAAGCTGCCTATAATAACAATGAATAAAAACCTTTAGTTACCAATCTGTTAGGGATTGCATCCAAGGAATCAGCACAGACGCCATGAATTTGGGTAAATGGGGGTTTATTCGGGGACATAATCAAAACACAGGACAGAAACGCATGCACAAATGTCAATGACAGGACAGGGGTAAGACAGACTCGGAAGCACTAAATACACAGAACTGATTAACAACAACTGGAACACCAGGATTCCACACAAGGTAACAAGGGGGCGTGGCACACAGGAGGATCGGACGAGCAGGTCATGACACCAACCTATCCAATTAGTTCTGTACCTGAGGCAATCAGGAGTTTGTGGTTGTGTGTTATAGCTTAAACCTGTCTTTAAAACCATGAGAATTGTCTGAACTTATGAATGTCCTACATAACCCAACAAAAAGAGCACATGCTAGTACAGTAACAAATGGTTTTTAAGCACAAGAACTGTACCTACACCAATTATTTACCCTTGGACAATATACAACATTTAATGCATTATAAGCTAAGTCAAAACACCTAACTTAGCGAAAGTAGTGTGGTCCATGGGCAATTTTAGGATTTGACCCTTAGGTGGGTTCAGCCCCTATGACTAAATCAATAAATGGATTTAATATTGTTAATATCGAGACAAAAAATAGGGTGCCTGAAACCCCTGAAAATAGGGTGTAGAATCACCTATGGTGTGGCCTTTACTGAACTGGGCCTATGAACAATAATTACAGGTTCAAGTCCCAGGAAAGAAACTGCTGTTATAAAGCTAAGATAAGTACTAAAAATGAGTACTTCACTGCTATTACAGTGAGATGAGTACTTCACTGATATTACAGTGAGATGAATACTTCATTTGTATTACAGTGAGATGAGCACTTCACTGATATTACAGTGAGACAAATACTTCACTGGTATTATTGTGAGATGAGTACTTCACTGGTATTACAGTGCAGGGTGACAGTGAACCAGCAAGGACAGGGTAGTGGGCTCCCTGTGTTTAATGACACCAGTTGACTTAACTCCATGCTTCTGGACCTGCTCCAAATACACAGGAAAAACATACAGTCTCCACACATCCTGACCCAGGGGCAGCAACTAACCCCACAGTCTTCATGTTGTGAGGCCATTGTGCTTTATGCATGGACCAGCATGACACCTTATTAGTGACTTACCTGGCGAACTTCAGGAAACTGATAATATAGAAATGATTCCAATGACTGTAGTATGCATAGTCTCACGACCATACTTGGATATGAAGTAATTAAAATTCAGTAATATATAAAATAATAATGTTATGTGGCAGAGTATTATCGATCATTAACTTTCTGCTTATCAGATATCTGTATCTGTAGATATCTGCAAAGTTCACAGTTTTACATGTTTTCCATTTGGACAGAGATATTAGTTGAAGTTAAGTGCTGAAAAACCCCATTGGTTTGTTCTGTTCCCTCTTGTGTCAGGATGAGACCTTGAGAAGATTAATCAGGTGAGATAGAATTGTTCCGTGCGAGATATTATCTCTGATAGATACCTGATGTCTTGCATTATCAAGTCTGATCAATGAAGTGGTTGCACTGCAGTCATTACAGTGGTCCTCAATCATGTTTTTTTCAGTGCTCATGGAAGAATGTCAAATGAAAGTCAGAGTGTAGGAAAGTGTACTATGGGTATGGGGGGGTTAATGGTGGGGGGAGGTCAAGTCCTCTTTAATGGCATGTTCATAAATGTTGATTGTGTGATAAATAGTGTGATATTCTCCATTAGTCATGCATGTGGCTTAAGTCAGACATTTTCTCTAATGTGCCTGTAGTGTGTGGCCTGTTTTACACTGGAATCCCATACAAGGTGTGCCTTGCATTATGCCCTCTGCTTCCTAAGACAGATTCACTGCAACCCTGCATAGGCTAAACAGTTACTTTAAAACCATGTCATTTACAGTATAAATTATCTATGGCCAACACATATGGATTATTATAAGCCAGCCACTTCCTGTCAGCGTTGTACACACAGATTGGAATAGATTGCAGACACTCTATATCAGGCGCGTGAGTGCAGCAAAACATAGTGTATGTGCCCATCTGTGAAGTCTTTCTATACCGGACCATTTCAGTCAAAAAATGATGAATGCAGTATGTTATCACAGTATTCTCTCGTGCTTTACTTTGCATAAATAACACCATGAATCCTGTCTGGCAGCACAGAGCCTGCCATGTTATAAATCACACTTTGCCAGTAACAATCTGCATATGGTTTGATGTGGGTTTTAGAAGCGTTTGATTTGGATGTAGTAAGGAAGGAATGGATCTGTAAATTGAGCAGGAAGTATGATTTTGAGCATGTATGTGCCCTGCAATGGACCGGGAAAGGCTGTTAGAAGATGGATGGATGGATGGATGGACGGACTGATGGATAGATGGATGAAATGGGAGATGAACATACATCACATCACTAGCACGCTGGCAGCAAACTGCAAAGTCCATAGCTCCTGGACAAGCAGTGAGAGTTTCTTTCTCTCACAGAGTGAGTCTGTTTATGACACAGATGGCTGAATATGAAGCATGTGTTTGGCGTGTTGGCTTACCTGTGGGCCAATGACATGCTCTCGTTTTGTATCATTTATAAATGAAACCTCAAGATGCTTAAACCTGTCAGTCTCCCCTGCACGAATAGAGCTGCTCAGTCTTTTCTTGGACGTACCTAAGGCCTTAGATGTGGACATATCTTCTTGGACTTTGTATCTCTTGTCTGATTAGATTGTCAGGTGGTGTGCAAATTGTGTATTTATCTATGGAAGTGTGTCAGAAGTAAATGTCTAATCAATCTTTATGTTCTTCAGTTTTAACCCTGCCAGGCTGTTATTCAATCTTTCTAGAAGGAAGGCTTTGGCTGCATAGACAATCAAATCAAGGCGAACAAGATATGTGAAGCCTATTGCCTACAAATCTGAAAATGACGATGACCGCAAGGATTCTGAAAAAAATCATGATTGGATTAGTGAGTTGACTGAGTCACGTACAGTATCTGTCATACTTCATGTCGAAATGTGACTATTTCTGCTGATTTATGGTGGATTATTGCCAAGAGTCTAATCCTTCATTTGAAATTAAGGGAATTTTCATTCCTTCTATTGCAATAAATTTGGTCAGTATAAGAACATAATGTATAGCGATAAAACAATGCTAAAATTAAATAATCAAATTTTGTTTATTTAGTACAAATAATCAATTAACTTATCTAAGGGTATGGAACCTTAATTTCTTAAATAAACGAAAATAACCTAATCTCAAACTATTTCTTCATATCTTTACTGGTTTTTGAGTTAGGTATTGTTTTCCTCTCTTAGGATTCTAAGCCTAAACAGCACAATCTCACCAAGCCATGAAATCCCACAATCCTCTCTGCTTCAGCCATCTGTATTGTTGTAGTATGACACCCCTATATGGGGGATCAGCCTTCATTATTGCCAGTCCAGTGCAATTCCCTCTAGCAAACTGCACTCTAAGAGCAGGCTATAGTTTGTATCCCTTACTGCATCAACAAAAACCACTGGATCAGGAGTTACACATACTGTTGCTCTGGACTCAGGGAATTTTATGCAACTTTATGCAACTATTTACTCAAATATTTGACACAGAGCACAGACACAGCCGGTATTGCTTTAAACTATCCTATCCCACATAAATGCCTTATGTTTTGTCTGATCATCCCCAAGCCTGCTGGGGACACCACAGCAAATAGGAGAATGAGGGGCTGTCAGGCTGCTGACTGGTCAGACAGCTCCAGAATGAGATGTGTATGAGAGGGCTGAAGTGTGGGGGATTACGGGAGATGGGAAGAAGCCCAGAGATGGGAACAAGGGTTCCAAGTGAGGAACATGCTAGGAGCCAAAGAGGAGACAGGAACCAAGAAACAAAAACCAGGTAGGTTTGCACACGGTAGCCAAGCCCATTTTTTCCAGAAAACACCAAGCAAGACCAAACCCTGAGCAAAGCTTGCTCCACTTTTGGACTTCTGTATTCTACATTAATTATCTGTATGGCTAACAATTTATGATTTGAGGACACGTTACTGATTAGATTTTGTGACTGAGACTTTGTGACTGACAATAATCATCATTCCTCATGATCTGACTTTTACTTTGTGCTAATCATTAAATAATTTTTTCATTCATATATTCATTATAATGGAGCAGTAGGCTGTTCACTGCAATTAGGTCATGGGTTAGATAGACGTGTGTGAAGGCCCATTGTAGCCTTTTCTTACTACACGTCTTATCCTGCTTTATAATTCTTTAACCTTGAGTCTGACTGTCTACGCATGACAAAGAAGCCGCTTCGTACCAGTCAGCAAGGTCTCTTGCATCTGTAAACATCTGTCTCATAGGTGAAGGGCCTGGTGGATACCTAGTGCTCATGTAGGGTTTCTCTTCTCTCATTGGGTAATGCATCATATTTGTTAACATGATTGGTTAAAAGTGTGATATCAGATGATGTGTGTGAGCTATGAAGAATGTATGAGTCGCTCATAGGTTCTGAGAAGTACCAATGGAGAAAATGAATATTAGTTTCAATTCAAACTTGTGTAATTGTGTAAGAAATTATAGTATACAGCTCTGGAACAAAAATGTGGAGGCCGCAACTAAATTTAGTGTTCCATTCATTTCTCAGTTTTTGGGGATAGACTTCGACCAGCAGAACCAGGATTAAACCCAAATTTAAAAATGCTGATATAAAAAGAAAACAGAGTGTACTCTTAATTTTTTCCAGCGCTGTAAGTAACAAGTTGAAAGGTAAAACAAACTGTAATAACCAGAATATTCAGTGCCATCCGGTCCTTCTTACTTTAAATAAATATGTATTGAAAAAAGGTAACTCAGCACAACAACATAAGGTTTATTGATGCATTTTTGGTACAGTGGTGATGTAAGACAATGCTATCTGAATGTGATTATCTATAAAGAGCAGGGACATTAACTGGGACAGCAGAATCATAATGGTTTAGTACCTGTGCTTGTGACCAATAGGTTGTTAGCTCATGTCCCTGAAGGGTCCTTCTAGCAGAACCCTGGACATCAGATTTTGTTTTGGGTTAGTGCTGGTTTTATTTAAAGAAGTCCTGTGGTGAGGATAATGGCATGTCAGGTGGGGACTTTGGCGAAATGGACCTCTGGCACCTTTTTAGACCGGATACTCAAAGCAAATATTTTCCCCATGCACTCAGGAACATATTTACAACAGCTTTAGCTTGCACACAGTCACACACTGATGCACAGTGATGCATAGTGACATTAATATTCACAGCCATTCGCTGCTGCAATACCACTGTTGGCCAGCAGGAAGCAGCAACACATTACATCTCAGGAGACCTGAGCAGGACAGTGTTCAGTGTGAGTGCAGCAACTGTAGGTAACAATATGGAGACAACACAAGAGGCAGCAAAACACTGCTCATCTGACAGGCAGCTCTGCTAACATTTAATCTTTATTGCCCGTAGGGTAACTTTACATTTCAAGCCTGTCGTGTTGCGAGCTAGTGAGGTCTTTGCAGTATCGGTGCTCTATGTGCACAACATTCTATTCTGTTTGATAAAAAAAATAAAAAACCTTGCAGAATAATCATTGCAAACTGCAGCAGTCTGAATGTCACACCATGTTGGCTCCTTCCGTGGCTTTTGTTTACTTGACCCATGACGAATGTTTGCTGTTGCTCCTCTGTTTATGAGAGGCCGTGTGTGCCCCTGCCGTCAGCAGAGCCCTGCGCTTTCCCAGGAAAGCTGACAGCCGTGATGGAGCGGCTCGCTTCCTAATTAGGAGCGATGTCGAGAATCACCCGAAGCGGAGCGGCCCGGTCCAGCGGTGAGATAAAGCAGAGGTCTCATGCAGCATGACCAAAGTAGGAGCTCAGATGCACCTCTGTTAGGCAGAACAGCCACTCGGTTCTTGTCTGGGGTCGAGGCTACAGTGTATATATATTTTTTTAAATAAACCTGGGGGGCGCGGGGGGTGTGAATCAGCAGGGTAGGGTTCTGTGCCTGTGATCAGAAGGTGCAATTGCCTCAGTCAGCAGAGTGATTTCACCGCTGGGCTCCTGATCGAGGCCCTTAACTCCCAATTCCACCAGAGACTCTCCAATCCTGCTTCCTCAAATATGTACATTGCATTGGCTAAAAACATCTGCCACATAAATAAAATGTGAACGTAGATTAAGATTTTATTTAACTAAACATGGCAGATATTAAATTGGAATGCATATTAAAACAACACCTATCTACCACACTGCTCTTTCTGCACAGAAAATCAGTATAATCGACATGATACAGTTACTGTCGATGTGATGTTACCACAGGAACTTGTTTATACTGTGTGTTTATATACATCTACAGACTGCACCTGTGTAGCACATCTGTATATGTGTGTGTGTGTGTGTGTGTGTGTGTGTGTGTGTGTGTGCGTGTGTGGATTATGTTTATATTACATTGTGGGGACCAAATGTTCCCCACCATTTTGAGGCTCCCACAAAGACCTGTGAATGCAATCAAAAAGCAAAAAAGTCTTGTATTTTGTTTGGTTACTGTACGGTTTCGTCATGTTGGGATTAGAGTTTTGCCCATAGAAATGAATGGAGATTCCTCACAAAGATATAATTACAAGCCTGTGTCTGTACGTGCATGTGTATGTGTGTTTGCTAGATTATGCATGACCTTCGTTTTTAGGTTTATTTTGTCATTCTTGAAACCATCTTTCCTGTCATCTGGGACTTGGGCTCAGCCAGGAAAGACTTCTTCACCAGACGGAACCTTTTGCCGTAGCTGTGTTTTGGTCTTGGATTGGCCTTGTCGACAGCCCCGCTATAGGTACGGAGTATCCGTCCAGCTGCTTCCAGCTTACTGATGCCCCGGATGATTTAATGAGAACCTTGATGCATGAACCATCCTCCTTACTGGGAGGAGACGCCTTGCTCTGGGGACGTCTTTTCTATATCAGCGCGTCAGTTGGTTTGGCTGCCTGCGTGGCAAATGAAGACGAAAACTTACCCATACCGTTTACCTGGTTACGTTTCCAGAACCTTAAAGCAACACATGCACCCCCCCCCCAACCCAACTATCAGTTGAAGAGCCTCACCTTCTTAGATGCAAGAGTGGCGAAAGAGGGCCGCCTGTCCTGTCTGGACTTCTATGGTCCATGTAATCTGTAACAGATACCCCCACCCCCCCGTCTGCTTGAAAGAGGAGCTGCTCCCCCGAGAGGAAGAGTGACTGTGTAGCGCTCCCCCCAGGAACCTGTCATGCACAGCTGCCTTTCCGAACAAATGGCCCCATGCTGTTTACGCCTGGCTCATGTGATTTACTCCCATGCAACTCTGGTCGCGTATCTGCTGGGCATTGCTGCTACCGTGTGGGAGGAGGGCTGGTGTCTCTGGGTTGGGACGAAGCCTGCGATCCTGCGGGAAACCTGGGTAAGGCACTGAATCTTTAATACATTTTTCAAAATCCCCCTTGCACAGTTTGTTCTTCTTCGCAATAGGAAAGACGAGTAATTCTCCCTCATGTGGAATAATGCCAAAGGTCTCTCTCTCTGTCAGCTCCTTCCTCTTCAGTGACACCAATGAGTCACGTCCCATGTGCTCAGCACACACCGTAAATAATGAAGAAAATTATGCCCATGTAGGTAAATCCATCCGTATTACTTTCCTCTCACTTTCAGCCATTTCTCCAGTGCGGGGTCACAGAGAAGCCATCCCAGGCAGCAAAGGGCACCAGGCAGGGGGTCAAACCTGGAGCCCCAGTCAGTTACAGAGCACACACACTATGGGCAGTTTAGAGTGTTTTTGGATTATAGCAGGAAACCAGACTATCTAGAGTAGCCATGCAACAGAAGAATATGCAAACTCAAAGAATTATCTATCTATCTATCTATCTATCTATCTATCTATCTATCTATCTATCTACAGCGACTGGGCTGATACCTGGCAGATGAAATTTAACATAGATAAATGTAAGGTAATCCACGCAGGGAGTAGAAATAT
>JAODKC010000044.1:32131094-32141895 GCA_026777985.1 Mormyrops attenuatus | reverse complement strand
AGGTTCTCCCCAAACGAGCTTGATGGGCCAAATGGCCTCCTCTCGTTTGTAAATTTCTTATGTTCTTATGTTCTTACAGGATTGCCAACTGGCTGAAGTGAGATTTTCAATTCAAGGCAAGTCTGCCCACACATGCACACGCATTAACATGAATGAAACAGTTTAATTAGCTTGGAATAGTCTGTCCGGTTTGTAGGCTACCCCAACACTTTTGACGTAGCTAATTTTAGGATAATAATTGAATAATACAGATTTGCCATTTTGATTCTTGTGTGAGCATGAGCATCACACCAGATGCCTGAGAGTTGCCGTCCCTGTATCTATGTATCTGTAGCTAGCTAGCTGATTTCTCATTAATGAATTAGCCAGCTAGTTGTGTGAGATACCTCTCCCCCAGTGGATCTCTTCAGGCTTGCTTTCAGAGCTGCTAAATTGCAAGCCACTGCATCAGTTCACATCAGTGAGTCACAGAAGTGTGGGCTATGTCAATATCTTGACCCATATTCTTGGAATGTACTGGGACTGGACATTTAAATATATATATATATATATTACCTTTGAGCAATGTGTGCTTACAATCCGCTCCATGAGATCAGTGTAAATTACAGAACGTGTCGATGTTTTGAAATGCGTTCCCATCCGTATTCCTGAGAATGTGCCGTCACTCAGTATCTCCCTTATCTTTTCTTGTCCTAACAGACCTCCACTCCCACTTCATGCTTCCTTTTCCTTCCTCTCTTTGTATTCCTGCAGTTCCGTCCTTGGGGTTTTTTTTAGCATGCTAATGGCAATGTATTTTATTTGTGTAAATAAAAATAGCTTCCATGCAAGTTAATGAGTTATGGTCATATGACACTGAAGAACTTAGCATGCTCTGAGGAGGGAATGACCTCTTCTGTACTATGACTGAGGTTACAGGGCAGGGACTTTTTTTGCAATTGATGCTTAACGTTGCTGTTTTTATTGGAGTGCGTTTGCTTTAATCTCTTTCCAGCTCTGAGGAGTAAAGGGTAAAATGTCCAGTCGGGCTGAAATTCAAAATTCTCCTCCCAGGCTGTTTGCGATTGTTAATCGCAGCATGTGAATCAGGGTAAATGAGAGACTGATGCTGCGCAAAAGCCTGCTTCTCCTCCCAGTGCCATAAGTGAAGGTATGACCATTGTGATGTCAGAGAGCGTGTGCCAAACAAAGGTGTCGGGCTTGCAGTGAAGATACTGAGGGCAACAAGCAACTTCCTCAGGTGATTATGGGGCAGTAACATTGAACTCAGTTAAGAAATGCACATTATTCAGCCCAAGTTTTATGTTCCCCGCCAGGTCCTTCAAATCCAGCACAGAATTGTGGGTCAATAGGTTTCCCCAGTTTTGGTTCTGGGGGGCTAGAATCCAACACAGTTTGCAGATTTCATCTTATTCAGCTTATTGCTAGGTTTGTGTTTGATTCTCTAAGAGCTTTGGAGGTCTCACTGAGCTCATCTCAGCTTCTTGGTGTTCTTGGCCCCTTCTAACTATGACCATTGACCTCCAGGAATGGTGTGAACACTGAGACTTGTGAAATAGCTGTAGGTGTCCAGGATGTGTGTTTCTGCGTGTCACTGGGTACCTGAATGTATCTGTGAGAGAAACAAACAAGGAAGCAGTTCGAATAATGATACAAGACCAGGATTTATGACTAAAAGGATGATGTTTCAAATTGCAAGAAAGGCTCTATTGATGTACAAGATACTTATTATGCATTGTTTATATCATCTAACTGGTTCTCCTAGTTAGTGTTCCACCATGGATCCTATCCCAGGTAGCAGAGAGCAGAAGGCTGAGGTACACCCAGAGGCAATTCTAGGGACACTGAGGGCCCTAGGCAAAAAACTCTATGGGGCCCACCAACGCACCCCGCCCAACATGGTAAAATTTATTACCATTATTTTAACGTGAAGTTTAAATTAATAATATCAACAAAGGGAATCTAACAAACACAAATACTTTATTGTCACATTACTGTGAAAAACAGAATATGCAGATTTATTGTTGCAATTTATTATGCATTCGGCTCAGCTCAGGGGCCCCAGGCAGTTGCGTCCCTTATTTGTCCTGTCCTTACACCTCTGGATACACCTTTGATGGGACACATACATGCACACAATCATACAAGGGCTATTCAGAGACACCCTTCAGCCCAATGTCTTTGTACTGCAGGAGGAAACCTGTACAGCAACAGTAGAACAAGCACACTCTACACGCAAAGGGTGTGAGCCAGCGTGCTGCCCAGGGTGTCAATCTTCTGAGGGGGTGTTGACTACCCCCATCCCACTAACATAAAGTGAAATTGGGTGATGAAGGTTGGTGGTGGGGGGGGGGGGGGGTGGTTGGATGCTAGCGTTGAAGCTTGTCTAGGGTAGTGCTTCGACCAGCAATGCTAGGCGGGACTTACCATTAGCCTAAGTCACTTTGCTTAAACGTGCCTGGTACACTACTAAAAATGTAACACAAAAAAAAAAAAGTGTGATGATCACAGATCCGGACCTGTGGCCAGAATATTAAGTATGTGTGGGAGAAGATAAGGGAGATTACAGTATCACTACTGTCTCTGTCCACAGGCAGTGACAAAGTACCTGTAATTCTTAGTTCACATACAAACATCATTGATAAAGTCACTGACTTCTGGCCTAACCTCACTACATTGTGAACTTCTCTACACCCCATTTGCATTGTTTTCCATGTATGTTAATAGTTGGGGACAGTACCAATAAGCAGGTGAATACATGCTGATGTCTTGATTGACAGTCCCCTTATGTTGTTTTCAGTCTGCAGCCCGTTCTCTCGATTCGAGAAACTTCAGAGTGCTTTTAGGTGTCACCTCAGGATGACAGAAAAGGTTTTTTGTCAGCTAGCCTGAAGTGTACCAGTACATTCAGGGCCTAGAGATCTTGCCAAGGGCAGGGAGACAAAAAGGTGGGAGGATGCAGGGTGAGGTCCACCGAGGCGGGGGGACATGACTTCAGCAGACGCAGGTCAAACTAAATCTGGCAGCTCTTGATGCAAATGCCTGCCACAGCGGTGCAGGACGCAGTTCCAAACTGGCTCAGATTCGGCTTTTCTGTATCGCAATTTTCTCAATCTGGGTACTTCTCTCCCTCATCTATGGGCACCTGCCTTACCACCCCCGGTGAGGGGAGACTGCCGGCTGCTTACCCGGCAGTCTGGAGGAGCACTTGGGGGCCACTACCTCCTGGGTCAGCAGTTTAACTCCTCAAGCCGTTGTAAATAATGCGGATAGCGCTTTTACCATCTCTTCCTTCTGATCCAGTCGCACAAGTCTACATTTTTTGCTATGCCCAATGTATGACTCTGCCTGCTTTCGGGATATTTTTTTTCCTTGCATGTCTGCATGTGGGTGTGTTCTGGCATGTGTGTGTCTCGCCGAGATTTTAGGCATGGTATTTATTTTTCGTCATTTACACGCGTACGTACTGCATGGCTACGTATGGGACGTGAAGGGTAAAATATCTACCTGATGAAGTGACTATTTTGCTATAAATCTGCTATGGTGTTTGTGTCCTTCCTCTGATGTACCTTCAAAAAAGTTCAGTTGGGGTCTTCTGCTTCCTGCAAATAGCATACATGTATCCACTGAAAATTTGTGACCTACTGAGCTAAATCTAAATAAGGGAAGTTTTCTAAGGAAATAAATGGTTATCTAGATATAACAGCCAATTTCCCGACATCTGCATCTGTCTACTAGATAGAAAGATCAAGTTCATTTTTTTGGTGTCTATTCTCTGCAAAAACATTTCAGCCATAGATATTGCTCAGCTAATTAAAGCCCTTCTATATTTACATAAATCAGTTTGGTTTTACTGGTTATTATAAATGTATAAGCCATTCCTCTTTTCATGTAACTTTATGAGAAAGGGAACATGGGAATAGCCAGTTTTTGAGTGGAATTAGCCTGCTGCACCAGAATACTGATTGTGTGGGTTCCAGTTGCGGTCATTTCAAGAGCGTCAAACGAATGTGGAAGAAGACAGTGAAGTTACCTGGAGCATTGAGTTCTAGAATGTCCTGACATCCGCTGTATATTCTCTCCTGACACCTGGCTCCATTTAACGTCCACTTATGTTGCTTTTTAGTGAATTTATGCTGATAAGGGTTTCATGTTCCTGCAATTAAGGTACTTCTGAATGACCTTAGTAAGAGCGGATTTGCCTTTTTATTCAGTGCTCCTCCATCACACATCAGCGTCAATCTCTTCCTGAGGCATGTGCTCTTATTAAGATATTCCTACAGATGCTCCAGTATACCAGGGCTTCACTGGATCTGCTACCAAGCTACGGGCTCCATATCCTTGAAATCTACATGTGGCAACAATCTTCTCTGCTTCTTCCATATTTTCAGCTTTGAGGAGGGCCATATCTGTAGGAACGCCCAGTTTTAACCTTCATGCCTCATATAGTGTGAAAAAAGGAAAAGGGAAACCAAGGTTCCAGGCGGAGATTTAGTGTGGGCTCGAGGGATCCTCTCGACGGAGGTCTGTACAGCTTCACTGGCTGCTGGAGAGTGGAACATACCCTGCAGAAGGACGGCCACAGGCCCAGATGGAGGAATTTGCCAAGTCATCTCTCAGATATGTGCTCGGCACAAATGAAAAAGGATGGGGAAAGACATGAATAAAAATGAGAGTGTCTTCCTCTCTATGGAGAAGCGGTCAGTCTCTCTGCCAGTGATAGCAGCGCTTACAGGTCTGGATTGTTCAAACAGCACAGGTGCCTGGAGCATGGTGTGGCGTGGAGCACAGAATAACACACAGCACAGGTCAAAGTTAAGACTGAAAGGTCTCCTTTGTCCAGTACCCCAGATACAGTCCCACCCTACAGTCCCAGGCAGAAGACACTAAACGGACCCTGGAGCAAGATGGAGCAGAAAGAGAAATAGCACACTGAAGCTATACCTCGGTTACGGAACCGAATTTGGCCAGGATGACTCAAAATCCAAATCCTTCTAGTGCCAATGTGGGTTTCTCCCATGAGGAAGGTCAGATAAAGGAGCTGATCCAGTATGCTGGAGCAAAAGTGGGTAAAGAAAAAGAAACAAATTATAAATCAATGGTATCTGATGATTAATGGCATTTACTTCAGTATGTTTTAGGAAACTCTGCCTATTAGCTATGTGAGGCTGGATACAGCCTCCAGTAATGGCCATCTGCATGCTTGATCCACTATCCATGCTTGAATTTCAAGAACTTTTTCACAGGACATGTTAGAACATTCCAACTGCCAGCAGGAGACTTTAATCAGTTAGCTAATACGGTATGGCTTGCCGTAAATATCTAGACTAGATCAGTTATTTTGAAATAAATTTGTTATCTATTTCTTTATGTTATACATAGATTTGATCATTATTTATAATCACATGCCTGTATCTTATAAACATTTTTTTTCCAATTATTTTAATAAATTGTAATGGCTGCCAAGTAAGTGATGCAATTTCGACGTGGGGAGTGGGGCGTGAATGAGCAGTACTGATCAAAACTAAGAAGAAATAGTTTGAATTCTAAAAAATAGAAGCCAAATGGTAACACACTGCATTTCCAACGACCGACGCAAGAATCCCCAAACCCCGACTATTGCACAATCTATTATGATGCAAATGACCTCAATAATCACACACATAGGCTGAGATGGGACTGTATTTCATCTGTGAAATGAATCTATTTAGAACAGTAACAAATGCTTGCAATTTCATAATCAACTCTCTTTTTCTGGTAATAATTTTCTCTTCTGATGAAGAGATCCTGAGGGATCGGAGCTGCCAGTTACGCTAATGGATTGTTGCGTTGTCACCTGACACAGCCAGAAGAGCACATGCTATCAGACGCCAGTGTTTTCCTTATATCTACAACCAATACTGTGACTAATGTGTTTATCAGTTCCCTCTCATTTTTGTGCCATAACTGCATTTCAGAATATTGCCAAAGTAACTATTATTGTGCATCTTTTGCACTGCATGCGTCAATACCAGCTGCTGTACAGAACGCTGCTATATTTGTAAGTGATTGACTGAGTTTGAACTCTTCTGTGGGTGGCTGCTCTCCAAAACTTGTTTCTAAATATGTAGTAGATGAGAGGCTACAGTCCAGGGGGTGAAGTGAGAGATAAAGGTTCCCTGGTCCTCATACCGCATTTCTGCTGCTTTTCTAGTAGCATCCGTTACAGTTTCCAAAAATGCATGCAGATTTCTCACAATGAGTGCATTCTTGAGTGCTTTTTTTAAGTTAATCTGCCACTTTTTTTGCGATTTAATTAACCAGTCAGGACGTTGGAATCCAGAGTGAATGGTTTGTGAATGTTGGCTGATGTGATGGATACAGAGATGTAATGAAATGAACAATTGATTTCTGAATAGGTAGGAGGTCTTGGGTGCTGGAAAATGTAAATCTTTTGCTTTTCATGCCTGGGATGTAAGGTTTACAATTACAGACTTAGATTTATAAATGCTGCTATGGGTTGGCGCCCCAACCTGGGTTGTTCCCTGCCTTGTGCCCATAGCCTCCAGGATAGGCTCCGGACCCCCCGCAACCCTGAATAGAACAAGTAGTTACATGAAATGTATGGACAGACGGATGGATGGACGGATGGATGGATGTACCGTAATAATTCAACATAAAGAAGCTAAAAGAATAATAAATAAAAATAAAAGCTGAAAAAACATACATGGGATTTTACTAGAAGGTTGTAATAACTGTTTAAGAAACATGATATTTAGGTAAAATATGAGCTTGCACTTATGTGTCGTTTTCTTTGGTATTGGCCCTAAAGGCTCTGCTGGGTGAAATTCAAAGCAATGGCTCGGGTTGCTGGATTGTATCCCAGATTTCTAAGCCCTAGCAGAGCTATCCGGTGCTGGGATAGGTGAGGTTTTCGGAAAAGATGGTATGATCCATGTGGCATAGCTTAGTAGAAGCATGTGAGATGGGCTTTCCAGGGAGAACTCAGCCATATTAGCAGCAGACACCAAGATACAGCACTAACAGCACTGGTTGCTAAGTAACGCAGTTATATTTTGCTTTGGACTGTACAATATCTGTGTTACACATATATATATATATATATATATATATAACAAAATATTACAAGAAAAGCTATTCCCTGCTCATGCACACACGTGCACACACACGCCTGTGCATATGTGTAGGTATGGCCTAATATATACTGCAATGTGTAAACATTTTCTTTTTCTTCCACTGTGAATATAAATATTGGGCGCACCGAGATGTTTTACAGAAGGCAGTATTGGACTCCATCAATAGTCTTTTTGGTCGTCTGTGTATATAAACATTCCTTTCAAGCCTGGTTATCTATTTACAAAACCAGAAAGCCAGCATCAACACAAACAAAGGCAGATGTTTTGCATGGGAGAGACGGTAGCACACTTATAATAGCTATGCTAACTACACATTCCACGAGTTTAAATGATTAAGCTAGTCTCTGATTGTTTACAGAAATATACTGCCCTTTAAATTAATTGCATTTTTATAAACAGTGTCTTAATGCTCCGATTGATGGTTGTTTATAAGTCTTAATATGCCCAACAAATCAGTAACTTAAATAGCACATCAATCCATGTAATTGTTTGCAAAATTACCCTATTAGCCAGGGAAAGCAACCATGGCAAACCCAAATGCAACCCATAGTAAAAAAACAGCATCTTAATGGGTAGCAGGCAAATATCTTGCTCAATCAGCCACTGAGATGGGTATAGGTTTGGATTCAACATTGATCAAATTAACCCTGAACCCCCTGCACCCTTACACACACACGGTGCTCCCACAGGATTGGTATCAACATGTCCCAATTGCCCTTACCTATATCTCTGCCCTTGAATACTGGTGCTGGTGGTCATACTGGCACAGTCACCTACATCCAGTGTTAGAGGTTTGTCAGAGGTTCAAAACACTGATAATGATAAACAAAATAAGTTTATAATGGACACTTTCAAGGGGCTAAATTTCATAATTTGTTCCAACCCCGATGACCCTGTACTGTATATGCAATTTAATATTTTTTATTTAACTTTTAGTTAACTAGGTAAGTCACTAATGGGAGGATTTCTTAAAGGTTCAGCCTCTTTTCATTGCTGCAGTTGATTGAAATTACAAGCTGAGCCTGTGGCTTCAGCACGACCAAAACTCTGGACGCCTGGCAAGTTTTTACACAATTCAACTGTGACCATTTGATCATTTTTTGCTTAATAGTTTGGCTATGTGGACGAAAAGGTGTGGCATTTGAACAAAAAGCGGGTGAAGGGCCAGCTCCGTGGGGTCCCTGCTGGCAGATGCTTGCAAAAACTGTGAAAACACATATATCTTGAGAATTATAGCCTGTCATCTGCGTCCTCTATTATACAATGATACAGCACTGGTTTTGAGGGAGTATATCAACTAGGAAAGAGTTATAAAGGAATCATTGTCTGAGCGAGATACTGTGTGTGCATGTGTGTATGTATATATTTGTACATAAATACAAATAGGTAATAGTTATATACCTAGAGGAGAAAGAAAGAAAGAAAGAAAGTTCTTGTAAAGCCTGAATAACTGGAAAATAAATACAGCAAATACTGCATAAAATGAAATTGATTCAGTTCATCCTTTTAACCATGTTACTCAGAATACATCTTTAAAAAGCTGGACATGTGATGCATTGAAACCTTTCCATTCTATACTGGAGCACTGAGAATGTAAGCAAAATTTGCAGACAATAGAAGATTTCTCTTTATCTTCGACTGACAGAAGAGTAGGAGTACTCAGCCAAAAACAGAAAATGAAAAAGGGTGCACCTTCTCCTGTTCTGGCCAGGGGTGCGGGGAGGACAAGGGGGGACGTGTTTAATTTGGTTTCATTCATCTCCCCAATAAACAGACCTTTGTATTTAAAATGATTACCTGTGCCCCCACCAATATAAAACTCTATCTTACGTCGTTGGCACTGGCCACCATATAAGGGAAACACTCTCTTCCATATATGTAATATTGCAAGTCTGATGCACAAAAACAAACATGGTCACTATGACAACAGGATTGCGAGGAACTAAAGAATCCTAACAGACTTTGAGAGAACAACAAAACAACGCTGACCATTTGGACACTGCAACCCTGGCAGCACTGAGCACAGCTGCAAAAGGAGCCGTCCAATAGTCCTCCAGCTCACGCTAAGCCCAGGGCTGGGTCTAACAGGCAGGACCTAGCAAGTTCTTCCTCAAGAAACACATGGCAATGTAAGCTACTAGAGGTCTTTGTGAGTAAGATCTGCTTTCTAAGCCAAGGTTAGGTGTGGGATCCCATAATTCACAGCTAAAAGGGAGGAATGGATAGAGAGGGACACTGGAATGCAGGAATGTGAAGGAAAGACAAAGGATGAGTGATGTAAATGTAGTTTTACTTTAAGGTGAGGTAAGTCAGACTTCATTAAGTGATTAGGTGTTTTCTGTAGATTCTGCCCCTGCTGTGGGCATCTCTGGAACAGTCCCTTCTATGGACAGACTGAGTACAATTGCATGTAATTCTGTAGATGCTACTGGATAGCTACTTCCTGTATTGTTACATATTGTATTTTATACACAAATGTACTCTCTCTTTGATCCTCATGACCATGCCTGATCTATCGGGACTGCTCCCAAATGGGCCTACTTACCTGCTTACCTCACAGGATGCATTTCACTGCATGTTGTACATGTATGACTATGCATGTGGTGAATAAAGAATCTTGAATCTTGAATTGGACACAGACTTCCCTGGAGGAGGACGGACCATAAAAGGGAAAAATTACTATGTCTCCAGATACTTCATCACCAATGAATATTTTAGGGCCCTGTCTGTACAATATAAAGCAATCTCTGCCTCCCTTAATAGCAGTGTCACGGCATGCGGGACAGAGGTAGGCGTTAAGCCAAAAAGAGGGTTCAAAATGAAAAGGTGAGGATGGGGAAGGACACGGGCAGACAGGAGGAGCGACGTCAGTGACCAGACTGGGGCTGACGAGACAAACGGGTACTTAAATATAAAGGCTAATGAGGGGCAACAAGCAACAGATGTGGCTCATTAGGGCCATGTGAGGGAGGAGACACAAGGGTCCGGCAGACATAACGGGTAAGACCTGACAATCGGAGTTTAATTATTAATAGAATGAAATGTGGTTGGTCTTCCACTGGCTCTTCTCAACCACATGTTTTCATTTTTTCGGGAGGGGGGACTTGAGGTGTATGCTATGGCTGGGAAAGGTGTGAGGGAGGTTGCCCAGGCAGTGGGAGTGCTTGTGGGTGAGAGAGAGAATGTCAGTAAAGAAAGAGGAATTTAAATGTGTTCCATGACAAGACTGAGTAGGACTGTTAGTGATAAGAATAGAATACACATCATATACAAAGTAAATAGTAAATATAGATTGCATTACTGTAGAAAAACATCAATTCTGGGTTAAACTAAATGGATAACAACTCTATGTAACACAGGTAAAAAGTTATTTCCCAAATCTTCTGTTTAATAGTCATCTTGATTATTAAAAAACAGGCCCTAGTAAATGCAGATAAAACTAGGTAGGTAAACATGCCAAATGCCAATATATCATGTTGGAGATGTTGGGACAGATGTATATTATTTGTATGTATGTGAATAACAGATATAGACAAGGTTTATGAGAATCAATGCAATAAAATATAGGTGGCGCACAAATCTTTAGAACCATACACACGTTCTAATATGTACATGGCATGTGGGGTCCATACACACGTTCTAATATGTACATGGCATGTGGGGTC
>JAODKC010000044.1:32110235-32130994 GCA_026777985.1 Mormyrops attenuatus | reverse complement strand
CGTTCTAATATGTACATGGCATGTGGGGTCCATACACACGTTCTAATATGTACATGGCATGTGGGGTCCATACACACTTTCTAATATGTACATGGTATGTGGGGTCCATACACACGTTCTAATATGTACATGGTATGTGGGGTCCATACACACGTTCTAATATGTACATGGCTGTCACATAGTGCACAGAGATGGAGCAGGACAGCGAACAGGCAAACTCACGTAAAAAGCATAAACTCTGCTCAGTTTATTGGGTTTTAGCAAACCTGCCACCAGGTTCTCATTCATCTCTCTCCTCTATTAATCTTGAGTTGTCATGTAAAAGTAATCATGTAAAGACCTTTGGCTATCAGACAATATTCCAGCCCCATATACATGACCTTGTCACTTTCGATCAGCAAGGGCTGTTCATTGATCATCTAGGAGCATTCATTAAAGGCACATGTCAGACCGGGGCAGAACACAGGGGACAGTACTCAGGTTGCTGGAGATCACGAGTTTAATGAGCTGACCAAAACTGACAAAACCAAGGGGAGTAGAAAGAGGCGTAGTCGGGGACGTAGCAGAAAGGTCGAACGCCGGGATGGTCAGTCCTACACGGGTACGCCAGACAGGGGGACGGGCAGGACAGAAGGCAGGAACAGGCAGGATTCAGGATGACACGGGGTCCGGGACAGGTGGGCGAGGAAGACGGGGCAGGCAGGGCAGGCGAGAGAGACAAAACACAAGAAAACGCTTAGTATGGCACATCGAAACAATGGCAACAATACTTCACAGTGCCTGTTGGGCGAGACTGCCTTTTAACCTGTGAGGGGCGGTCTCTCCGGAGTGGCTTCAGCTGTTCGGTCTGGGGAGCGTGGTCCCGGGTCCAGGTGTGACAGCACAGTCCAGTGTGTAGTGGCAGATAGTCTTGGAGCTCACGGATTGGCCGGTTTTGTGGAAAGTTTTTCTGGGGAGTATATCTGTAGATTTCGTACTGCCACACGCTCGGAGATTCAGACAAAAGAGGTGAAAACTGGTGTATTTCCACTCAGGACTGAAGAGAACCATTGTGTACATGAAGCTAGGGCACTTGAAAAAGGAATACCGTGTTATGGCGTGAAAACGTCATGTGTTCATGTGTTTTAGCTGAGAGCCTTTCTTACTTTAAGGTTACTTCAGGATTTCCCCCTGATCTTACCCACGATATATCCTGCAACTAACCTACATACTACAGCGTATATTCATACTATACCTAATTTTTACACAACTTCCCGAGTCTTTTTCCTGTCCTTGTAACGAGGCAGACGTTTCTCTCATCTAAGGCAATATTTGCACTATAAAAACAAAAAAGTCGCTATGTCCGGCACATGTTAACCCTAACTGGGAGTGGTAGTATCGTGAAATTGTGGCGCATCTGCCTTTCCGTCCCCAGACATACAGAGGAGTGCACACACCTCGAAGAAAATATATTTTATGCCTTACGTCTTCAAAGATATATAAGAAGAATATCATATGCGTTAATTTTCCTAAAGGATTGTTTAAAATGTCAAACAGTACAGCAGTATAATTTATTTGGCATAGTGTCAGTGATAGGCTACACAAGAATATAACGCGTTCTCATGGGAACATGCTTTACTTTTAGCAATACCGAAAAAGTATGTTGTTTACCTCACTAATAATGCTTGTGGTCACTGCTCTGGGGCAATATAATTTCTCAGTCGGGTATATATCATTCTCGCGTGTTAATTAAATAACTGCCTATTTGATATAATAAACTAAAGACACAAAATCGGCTACGAAGTATCAATATTCTTATCAATACAAACGGCGCTAGGCAGTCATCCCCATCTGCCTTCGGTCAGCGGAGTATTAAATACGTCGCTTTACGGCTCGGCGTCAGTCCGGACGATCAACTAGCCTATAGAAGCGATAAAACGTGCGGATTTGTGCCTGTCATTTAAAGCAGGACGGACCGCGATCAAACGCCCGCTCCGATGGCTCGGCCAGGCATCTTACAGCATTAACGGGAAATACTCCCTAAATTTATCCCCATAAAAACCATACGATAGGTAAACTACCGAGGCGATTTTCTTGAGAGCTGCCGTAGTATCCCCCACACTCACAAAAACTGCAAGGCAAAGTCCACTCCACTTCCTTATTGGAGAACGGAATACTGTGCGCTCGTCTCTTTACAAATAATACGCATTTCTCAGGAAGTTTGACAAGATGTAGTTGTTTTTAAAATACTGTAACTGCGTAAAATAGAACAGTATCCACCAAGAAAAGCCTCACCTTCAAAACTGTGGTTATTTATTTATTTTCCGCGAATTTAAGGATTCGTAATCGTCATTAATTCTTAATACTGCGTTCATAACAACAGTTGTGTGTTAATAGTGATGAACACAGGCACCAGGAAATGAATTTTAAATTGTAAAACGTCTCCCTACAGCCAATCAGCAAATGACGCACTGGTATAACACTTGAGTAAGCTGTACACTATAGTCCAGACTGAAGAGAAGGCCAACACGGAGATAACATCATGAAACCAGGGGCTGTAATACAGATTAAACTCGTTTGTTCATGTGTCGTTTTAACTTAGGTGTATCCAGTTAAGAAGTTTGTTTGTTCTAGTTAAGATTCGTTGTAATGACGTAAAAAACCGACAGCAACAACGATCCTTATAATAATGCACGTATTTTTAAACACTCGAGGATCCAAATGTGGGTGTGATCAGATGCGAAAACATAGTCGAAAGTAACTGCATTCCGTGTACATCAATAATTTTATTACCTCGCCAGCTGAAACCGTGAGCATCGTTTATAGGGAATGGCCATCTGTAATTGCTTTGAATTACATGAATACACAGATCGGGGCTTCTGATCATAGACTATATCGGATACGAACTGGGACACTTCAAATATTGATTAAGGTAAGGTCAATGCTTCAGCAGTGAGTATATCTGGATTTTTTGGCAACTACGGACTCAACAGATGCGACGTCTGTCTGTTAGTCTTAATCCGTAACTATCCAGCATCCATAGCTGTCAAAAATATACCTGCATTCCTCTTGAAAAATCTTCGATTATTTTTTTTTAAGTTAAAGCGGCTCTAATACGATCCGATTTTACTGATGGGTCTGATCGGTGTTAAGGATGCTGTCTGTTGGACTGTGGTTTACACAGGTTAGCTAAAGTCGTGAGATTGCATTATGAAGGTGATGGAAAGTATGTCTTCGAAGTTTGAGTGTGCTGTAAAAGGGGCATTTCATTGTTTCTTTTTCGCTTAATCGAACAGAACATGTTAAGAAGCTAGACAAGAATGGCGATACCCTTGGGATCCTTCGAGCGCGGCTTGTGACTGTTCGTTGGCGTCTTGTCCCCAGGGTCTGAATACGCGGACAGCCTGCTGTCCATGGTACTGATCTAAAGCTTTACTACGCTACTGTGTCTCTTGTGAGGATATTTGCGTGTGTATATGCTTGCAGGACACAGAGGATTCACTGTCACACACTGTGCAGGAGACCATCCGCACACAATTTCAGAATATCAACGTATAGGTATCCTGCCAAGAAATATAAATACCCAGAAAATATGATTACAAATTTCTCTCTAATTCTGTAATTTCCTGGAAATTTATTTATACTCGTGCATTTAATCTGATGAGTCTCAAATACGGTTTGACAGGACAGTGCATTTATTTTATAAAATGGCAAATGAGCTCAGCGGTGGAGTAATTTTAGGTTTCCACTGGAAATACCCTAAAGAAACATCTTAGAAAATCAGTGGACTGAGTGTGGTGAAGTCTCATCTGGATTGGGAGCGTAATAATGCTGCTGAATATACAGCAATGTCGTTCTTTGGTATAAGACAGCTTTATCATTGTCACCGTTTGCAGAAGTCGCCCATTCTTCTGTTCTCCATCTTTCCCACTTTGCTGTTGCCTCAAATCATGTTCGGCCCTCAGTCACAGGACACTTTGTGAGACGCGTACAGGCGGACGAGCAGAAGACTGAAGCGGCTGATTATCATCAGGGCATGTTCTGTGGTCCACCCAGGGCCAAATGTATGTGTGAGGATGATTAAAAAACCTCACAGATATTTGTATGTGAACATTGGAATAACAGACAGTCACCTGTGCAGAGAAAATAGTAATCAGTAACAGTGATCAGTGACTGAATCAACAAATGAATGAGTCATCTGTAATGTTTCCTGGTGTTCATTCAGATTGTGCCTACAAGGCAGTGAAGACATTACAACTTCTAGCTAGTTAACTTAATTATATATACCGACGCTCCCTTACTAACAAACTTTCAACTTACAAACTTTCAGACATACAAATGAAGAGGACTGTAAGTCCAAATTGTGTTTGCTAGGCTCCCATTTCCTGTCCGCAACATCAATTTTTTTTTCTGCGCACCAGTTCCGCATAGTACGACTTCTGCCCGCTACTCCCGCCGCGCAGCAGCGTAGCGTGCGTACTCCCAGCATCCTAGTTTTTTGTACTTGCGTATACCCTTAAAATGATGTCAAATAACGACTTATGAACATTTCAAGTCAAGCCGTTCAGAACGTATCTCGTTCGTAAGTAGAGAAGCGTCTGTACCTGGTACTAGCTCCCAGTTGTAACATATTTGACAACAGGGGCAGTGGTGGCCTAAAGGTTAGGGAGGCATGCTTGTGATTGGATGGTTGCTGGTTCGAATCCCAGACCAGCAAGATATCCCTGACGTACCCTAACAAGGTACCACCCCCAAGCACTGCTCCCCCGGTGCTAAATAATAGCTGCCCACTGCTATGTAACATATAGGTTAAATGCCAAGGAAACATTATTGTGCACTGTGGTGTGTCGACAATTAATTGCATTCACTTCACTTATAACAGGCCGAATGAGAAGAAAAACCATAATACAGACAAAACAGCATAATGAATAATCAGGAGAAATATTACTATTGTACACAAAGCCATTACGGTGCAACTGTAGCATAAATGATAAAACCATTGCTGAGTGGAAAACAATTGGAATGGTAGTTTCTTTCCCAAATCAGTAATGGTTTTGATTTATGGGTTGATAGTTAAGACATAGCATAATCCCATATGCCCTGTTGCCATCCTAGATCAGGGCTGCACATTCTAGGATAAACAACATACTACCGCAGCCATCCAGGACATGCATACATGTTTCTTTCAGATGTTGATTATGATCATATTTTATGTGATTTCTATATATATTTTTGTTCTGAGAAACCTACTGACAGTTATGTGTTATTTGCTATGTAATACATACTGAAGCAGATCTGCGAATGTTACTCACCTTTAATCCTTAGATATACCTAGAAGGTTTTGTGACTTTGGAAACAAATCTAAATAAATTATTGAAGCTGAATGATGGGATAATGTTTCCAGATGCTACAATATCGATTTTATTAATGGGAGAATAATGATCACTTGATCTGATAGCAGTCCATGTACATCTAAGCACTTTAGTGGCCAGACCGAAACCTCAAGGTGCTCATTTCCCAGAACTTTTGGAGCAGAGCAGGAGGGCAGTGCGAATTGGAGGCCTAGGCACTCTGGGAGGCGTCTTCAGGACCTCCTGACCCTCCTACAGCAATTTGTTGGTCAGTGTAACTCATGCGTTGGCAAGGAGATGCAGCCGCCTGTTTGCTGGTGGGTGTGAGTGTGGGTGCAGAGGCTGAATTGCATAATGAGGCTGAGATTTAGGCACTAGGTATCTCTGAGGAGAGATGGGACCATCACCGGATCAATCCTGCTGCATCCTGTTTTGCCTTCACCAGCCACCAGACATCGTGGATAAACCCATTAAGCCACCACATTTGAAATACCTCTAAAATTATTTAAAAACTATAGAGAGGGATAAAGACTTCATCTCTCCTCTTAAGTGGTTTTCCTGCAGGGCACTGTGAAAGAAATGTCACAATAAAAGAACTTGATCCTCATGCAACAATGGCTTCTGACTTAACCGGTTTTAACAGGATTTTTATTTATTTTATTTTTTTTTTCAAAAACCTTTTTTATTGCTTTTACTTTCACTGAGAGTTTACATAATTCATGCTGCAGGACCCAGGGACCATGTAGCAGAGATGCCCGGAACATCCCCGCCTGCTTTTTTCACTGAAGCTTCTCTTCATTGTCCTTTCTGCTCCCTTTGCTCTTGTCCCCCTATAAACCTGCATGGTCCACTGCTGTATTCTCAGCCTAGTAGTTTTGCAAGATGAGGATTCAGTTTGGCAAATTCACTCTCCTCCTTTTCACAAAAAATTAAAAACGGCCATATTATACAGTGCGACTTATTTTTTTTTTTTTTATATACCAACTGTATTTAATTTGGCCACATGGCAGTAAATCACAATTAGTAACCTGATTTTCAGCTGTCCAGGAAGCTGATGATGTCCCAGAGGGATCACAGTACAAATAACACTCTCTGGCGAGTTAGCAACAGCTAGCTTCTTCACTTCTGGGGCATCGTGAAATATGCTATTGTTTGATAGCTGACGTGTTCTGCATAATGTAGCTTTGTACAGTACACATGCTGCTTGACAGACATTGCCATCTAATCACAGTGTGTAGTTCCGTTGTGTTTTCAGGCTCGCAATGAAAGGGTTTCATGTCCAAATAACAGGATCGCAAGACGTTTCATCTGAAAGGTTTCAGTAAATACGCAGCTGAATAAACAATAAAATGTGCCTCCCTAATCTATATGGGTTTGCCTTGGATGAAGGCGTCCACTAAACAAATAACAACGAAAGCTCTGTAGGCTCAGCACAGATCCTCGTTCGCTTTGTAACGCATGCAGCTGGAATGAAAGTGGTCCTTCCTGTTGTCCAGAGCTGACCAATCAGATGGCTGAGCCCGAGAGACCTTTGGACACGTGGAGCCACTGCAGCCAGAATTGCTGTTTCTCTACAAACATATTCACTGCATTTCCCAGTGAGCTCTCTCACAGGAGAATTTAGCATTATGTAAATCGTTAATGGTTGAATACCTTGTTCCTGGAAGCGCTGCATGTTCTGATATAATCAGAGTTATTGCAGTTTGCACTCCGCTTATACAGTGTAATATGTTTGCTTGTTTAGACATTTTTCATGAAACATCTAGATTTTCAAAAGGAAATGAAAATCTCTGCCATGGAAACATTCTGCTTCCCTTTCTCCTGCTAGTACCATTTCATTCGGCGCAACAGTATTTCTGCTAGAGTGCTGAGCCTATATAAGGAGAAAGGAGGGTGACACTACCTTCGGGGCCACAAGGAACTTGATAACTCAGTTACTACTCAAATACAAGTGAACAAATACAGTAACTGCATGAAATACATGAACCATTGTGATTTAATGACGAACAAACATGGGATCAGTACATAATTAACATTTATAGTTTCTGATTAATTAACACATTAATGTCGTAATGTCCCTTACCTTATGCAATGCCAAATCCACAATGTTGTCCCTTCTGCCATAGATAGTAAATAGATAGACATGTCAGGAGACATCTTGTAAAGGAGGGGAGAGTGTAACAGGATGAAAATCAGTTACCACATAATAGGTTCATATTTATTTATTTATTTTCTTCCTTGCTTTCCTCCTTTGTGTTTATCCACATTCATACGTGTATTAATTCAGTCTCCCTTCCGAGGGGGGGCGCTGGACCACGAGTGTTAGGTAGAGCAATAATCCTGGGCGGGAAATTCATCATGAATAAATCCTGCACGGAAGACCTGTCGGTTACACGTGTGCTGTTTTTCTCTCCCAGTACAGGTTAGTAAATATCTGGGTTTAATAGTCGTATATGCCCAATATCAGATGTAAATACCATCTCCATTTATTTCGCTTTATTAATTTGTACCGACTTGTGGTTTAAAGCCAAGAATATATCTTTTTGTTGGGGAAATGCTAAGCGCTAGTTAGAAGTAACAAATATAGCATGTTTCGCTGGGCGCGGGAGTTTGTTTTAAATACAAGGGACCACGATATAATGCCGCCTTTAAATAAGTGGGTTTATTCATTAATAACATGCAAACTTATATTTGTGGTTTTTTTTGTATGCCTCGTTGGTTGTACTGTCTCTATTGTATGTTTATTTTATCCTTTGTGAATAAAAAAATCCAGTGCGAGAGAAACGCAGCCCCATATCTATGGGAGGTATTTTCTGCAGAACATAACATGAAAATGATAAAATAAAAATACAATCTCCACTTTGCCACTAAACATTCTATTCATATTTTATTTCTGATTTTCAAAATGTCTTAAATCTAATCATATTTATTAATATAAATGTGCCGCTGCGAACACTCCCCTCTAGGGAACCTGGGAATAACTTAAAACGTGAACGACGCTACGAACAAGAAGCTGCATGAATCGGAAGCTGCAAAAAAGAAGCTAAGTTAAGCCGCGTGTGACTTTGCCATTAGTCTGGGCGACACGGGTGATCATGTACTAGAAACTTAACGACAACGGAATCCGGAACCGCACTGTGAAAACGCAGCTGTGATCCGTAGCTCCGCCCACTGTCCGCTCCAATTAACATATATTTTACATGCTATGAACTTGAAAATGAAAAAACAAATGGGAAATGAAAAGACAAAAAAATTGGGAATTTAATTTTATTTTTTAATTTTTCACATCTGATTCATACATGAGTGGAAAATTAAAATGCAAATGGTGCTATTTCATTTTAATTTTCATTTTTCCAGGATTTTTGCACATCGACTTTGAAAATTAAATGGTAGATTGTAAGTGGAGATTGTATTTTCATTTTCATTTTATTTTTTGCAGAAAATACCTCCCATACATATTAGTCTTTATATATGTATATGTTTTCTCATTTGAACTGTGAACATGAGCTGTTGATTGCACCAGGGGGTTATTGTAATCTTTTCATGAGAATGATTGAAGTTTAATTAATGTTTACATATCTATTACAATATTACAATATATTACAGTATTACAATATTTACATACTGTTGTGTGTGCTGTTTTTCTCTCCCAACACAGAACTCTGCCACCTTATTTCTTCTCTTTTTTTTTTGGAGTACACTCTTTAGCAAGCACCTTCCACTGCCTTCTGTGTATTGCATATATGCACTAATCCTCGCAAAATTGTCACTATGGCCTCCTTTACCAGAATGGATAGCAATGAGCCCCAAGGAGCCTCTAGGGAGGACTCGGGGGTTGAACCTCTGCAGTCTATGTCCAGGCACATGCACATGCAATTCAATGATCAATAATACTGAATCTGACTCCTGACCGACCGCGATCCCGATGGTGGGGTAATCTCCCACCTCCTACTTTTCCTGCGCAACATGTCGAGGTTTACGAGCGTGGTCCAGCAGATAACCCTGGTATTTTTGGAAGCATCTTCCCTCAAGCAGGTGTGCTTCCTGCCATGCTGCGCACAGTCAACATCCCACCATTCACTGCTGAGGCTGTGGAGAATAGCCAGGTCGACATCAATGGATTTGTGCTTGCATCATGCCTCTGCTCTCTCCGGGTTCAGCAGCGAGATCAATGCAGACAACAACTGATAGCCGAGATGTTAGCGCCACATTTCTCACAAGACCGCTCCCTGCCGAAGGATAAGGCCCACGCTGTCCTCCAGGGTATCTTGAGTGACGTGAAGAACTTGAATGATCAGGTCTGGTTTGCAGACACTCTTACAAAGCTTGGGACTCAAGAGGATGGCATGGACCCAACAGAGCTAGCTGTGCTCCAGCACTGGAATAAGTCAGAACGTACATGGGCTGCCAACATCACTCTTGGCCAACAGATGAGTGTGCTGGAGCTAATCAGCAAGCACTTGAGTGATCGTGCAAGGGGCAGATGCCTCTTTCCTGTATTATTGTGCCTTTTGTCCTTTGCTTTACGAGGTCAGATTATCCAACAGAAGTTGGACCGGTGTGTACAACAGAAGCTGATCCAAATAATGCCAAATGTAGCTGATCGGCTCACATCCGCTGACATCATTCATACATGGTGGAACTTCGGGGTGCTGCTCAATGACAAAAATGTTGCTTCTACATTCCATCGATGGTTGAGTTATCTCCCCGCCCCTACTATACGATTGAGGTTAGTGATAGCTCAGGCAGCAGGGTCTCAATTGATTTGTCTAGACATTGTCTCTCGTGCTATTCATGAGCATCCCACCTTCCCATGGCACATAGCCATGCGCCTGTACCCAGATGAGTGGGCGAATGCGGTCAATGCCCTTCGTCATGTAGGAGACAATCCCGATTACGGATATCGAGGGGACCTGCAGCATGTTCGCTCAATCAGGTATAAGTTTGTTTCTTGGTTTTGTAGCCGTGTCCTCATCATCAGTGGTGATAAGAGCCTAGGCAAATATGCAGGATTTGTAGTAGATCGGCGCCGAAAGGAGGTTGTAGAGAACATCATTCAGAGCTACTTCCAAGGAGCTGACTTGGATACAGACCCGTCACCTGAAGAGTACGCAAGTTACCGCACGTTGTTGGAGTTAGTGCATATCCATCCTGCCAACACCGGAGTCTTAATGAACATGGAGGGTCATGCTGATCCAAAAACCTCTGGGAGCAGAGTTGATCCAACAGGCCCAGATGACAGTGGGTCTTACGGGAGCGGTCGAGGAGAAGCTGCACCAACATCTTATGACATCCTCAACCTAGGACATCTGAAAGTGCATGATGATGACGAGTCTGACTCAACTCCAGATGCAAGCGTTTCAACTCCTTAGTCGGACAGTCACGTCATTTCTCTGCACTTTTTGTGCATTCTAAGTTTTGTGTTAGATGTGTTCATTTTACTACCGACTTTGTGTATGTAATACATACATGGGAGTGTTCCAGCAGGATTGGTTCATTTTTCAGTGTGTTGATTGTATTGACTTCTCCATTTTATAATACATATGGAGACAAACCAATTCAGTTCATATAAGGTTACATAGTCTTCACCCATTGTTGTAAAAAAAATTATAAAATAATAATATAAAAAAAAACAAGGTGGCAGAGTTCTGTGTTGGGAGAGAAAAACAGCACGTTTAAGCGACAGGTCTTCTGTGCAGGATTAATTTATGATCAATTTCTCAATCACTTCTCAAACTTAGAAATAGCATTATACAAAAAAAAAAAGAAAATGCAGTATATCTATAACAGTATGTAAATATTGTAATACTGTAATATATTGTAATATAATAGATATGTAAACATTAGTTGAACTTCGATTATTTTCATGAAAATAATATATGTGTGTGTGTGTGTGTGTGTGAATATAGACCGATATGGGGCTGCATTTCTCTCGCACTGGATTTTTTTATTCACAAATGATAAAATACACATACACTAGAGACGATACAACCATTGAGGCATACAAAAAAACACAAATATAAGTTTTCATGTTACTAATGAATAAACCCACTTATTTAAAGGCTGCATTATATCGTGCTCCTTTGTATTTAAAACAAACTCCCGCGCCCAGCTAACCATGCTATATTTGTTACGGCTAACTAGCGCTTAGCATTTCCCCAACAAAAATTTTTGGCTTTAAAGCACAACTCGGTACAAATGAATAAAGCAAAATAAATGGGGATGGTATTTACATCTGATATTGGGCATATACGACTATTAAACCCAGATATTTACTAACCTGTACTGGGAGAGAAAAACAGCACACGTGTAAGTGACAGGTCTTGAGACTCCCTTGGAAGGGAGTCTGAATTAATACACGTATGAATGTGGATAAACACAAAGGAGTTAAGCAAGGAGAAAGAAAATAAAATATATATATGCACATACATACATACACACCTATTATGGGGTAACTGATTTTCATCCTGTTACACTGGCGTAGATGTCGCATGCAAGATTCCTATTCTTGAGGCAGTGGTTCGATTCCCAAGTGCCTCCTGCTGTTTGAAGGGTTAGTGTGTGGTTCAGCGGCTTAAGCATGTGTGCTAGCGGTTGGCGGTTTGAATTCTGTGCTCGACAGAATACTTGCATGGCCATTAGGCCCTTGAGCAAGGCCCTTAACAGAAAAACCCTTCAGGGGAAATGGATTAGAGGCTGTCCCTGTGCTCCGACCCAATCTTCACTCTCACATGTTTGTCTCAAAGGAGAACAAGATGGGATATGTGAAAATGCTCTTCCAAGAAGAATTTGTACAAATGGCAAATAAAGCCTTTTTTCAAGGCAATCGTGTGAGACCACTCTGATCAGTTTGCTGTAGATGCTGACCTGTTTGTGTATGTTTATTCCTGTAGTTAGTTTCAACTGGTTTTATAACTCAGGTCTCATGTGATTGGCTAGGAATCCTGAAGATTGAAATGTAATGATGGGGAAGGCAGAACTGGGATGCCTAGGCCAGGGCTACGGTAAGCTTACAGTCACACCCTGAGTGGGTGGGCAGTTTGAGGTAACCCAAAGGATTGGGAATGTTTATGTCAGAGTTCCAGTGGCAGTATTATAGGGTAGTCACCAGGAGCAACCTGTATCTCATTATCCAGTTATGTTTCGGTCAATTTGGACCTTTTAAATCAAAACATCACCTGCCCTGATGTGTAATGGATTTCTGCTTCAGGCCTTAATCATTATGTATGACTCAGTCTAGGTTTTCTCAGTAAGTTCAGGCTCCGTGACCATCGTTTGTTTAAGCATCTCTCTTTCCAGACTGAATCAGTATGCATAGTTTAATCATGCCTCATCGATCTGCTAGAATAGCAGGGGAGAACAGTTTTACCATAACACGTGTCTCCACATTATTTTTCAGTCTCTGGGTCTCCTATGACCTCCTACGATCTCCTACGAAAAAGGCGTAGGAGATCACCCACGCGTTTATCTAAGCAGATGGACCGCCCAGGCATCATCTAGAGTGTCACTGCAAGATTTCTCACTCCTGCTCTTCAGTTCAAGTTTAAACTGCTGCACGTTGACCAGTTAGGCTAGTGGTTCTCAACCTATTTTGCACTACGATCCAATTTTTACCATGCCGGGTCAGTCGCGACCCTATATCAGGTTTAAATTAACGCTATGATCAAGCACGCAGACACTCTGCAATTTACTCCAATCACTGCCTATCGCACAAATCTGATTGGATGTGCCAATATATTTTAAATTAAGCATCTCTGGATTTGCTTCTTGGATTGGTTGAGTGTTCGCTAGTTCTACGCTAAGCATTTGCAGACATAAGACTTGTTTATAGGTTAATTCTAGGATTGGGGTTGGGAAATCTGATCGTGGATCAGCATAGGAGCTTGCTGGTTTTAAAATGCTTACATTTCGAACTCTGCCTTGCAAGCCTTTCAAAACTTGTCGTGACCCAAATTTGGGTCGTCGCCTATGGGTTCAGAATCACTGAGTTAGACCATGTGTTGGTTCATCTGACACTGAGAGTTATGCCTCACACAGCAGCTGTGTTGCTGATAATGCAGACACACACCTATAAGACGTTTTTGCTCATTGTCTTATTCTACCTAGTAGAATTATTACCAATTGTAGCTCATAGATTCTTTAGAGCGCAAGATGCTGGAGAGTGAGTGTGATTTAAGATGTTTGTTTCTCAGCTCATGTATTTGTCCTAACTAATCCTTGCTAGCCTTATTAGCTGAATTATGTAAATAAATACACCGCTGCTCTGAAATAACGAAATAGACCATATCGAGTGGAGCAAAATGAAACTAAATAAAAAAGTAAGAAAAGCAGACGTATAAATTATTTTGAGGCGTGTATGTAAGCCAGCTCGATGCAGTATGCTCATAAAAAGAGCATAGAAACAATGATCAGGTGAGAGAACAGGAATGTGTCTCCATGACGTCATCTGAGTCAGATTCCCAGAATTAATGGCTCATCACCATTCATCACATGTAATCAAATTAAAATTACCAAATAAAACTTGGAACATCAGGCAAGCTGCACATGTTTAGTCTCACCACAGCCTTACAAACCTTGGTGTCATGTAAACTGCCCAGGTAATCCTGCATCCACCCATCCCACACCATTTTCTCGTAATGTCAAAATGATCAGCAACCTTGTCCCATTAGCCAAACCAGGCTATTGTCATGTCTTGAACCGGCCACCAGAGGGAGTCTTGAGGCAACGTCAGACTTATGGCTTCCTGCCTGTTGGGAAATTACATAGTCACTGGTAAGTAGCTGTACTTGTAGCTGCGGGTACTATTTTAGTCTCACTTTGAGTGGAATATGTTGGTCGCTTGTAGGGTTACTCGTCTATGGGTTCTGTGACCACGTAGGCTTCTGTATTTGAGGATCTCTGGAATTTGGATGGTTTTCCCTTTACTGTTGTGGTTTTTTTAATTTAAAGTCATTGCAGTGATCTTTGCATAAACTTTGTAAATTGACCCCCTGCCTCTTTAGTTTTCTTTTTAGTTTTACTTGTTTAATCATCCATTCTCAATTCATTCAGAGCGATACACAATCTTCTATATCAGTGGTCTAGTTCATTCCTACATTTGTGTCAGGCAGAACATCGACAGATACTTAAATATTCATTTGTGTGTGGTTTAGAAATACTCTAATGGATCTTTCACTGATCTTCATTGAAGAAAATCGGTTAAGGTTAATTCTATGTATTCTGTGCTTGCTCTTCAATATTTACCTGCGGCTTCCTGTTACTTGTTCCTTGACAGGACAACTTGTTTGAGGTTCGAGTCCTCAGTTGGTTTCTTTTGCTGGAAACATAGTGCAGGCTGCATTTACTCAAAAGCTGCTTCCGTTGCCAAGTCTTATAGGTCTCCCTTCCGCATCCACACTTTTACAGGCCTTATTTTATCCCAATAGCCTAAACAGAGATTCTCATTTTGAGCGCTGCTGCTGGGTCCTCAGGTTGGTGGCCATAAATATGCCTGTCTTTTTGATTGATGAATAAAGTAACACTGCTTATTACAGCAACACACTTATGGGAATAACGTAATCAGGATACCCAGCTTCTGACTGCTGTTAGCTTGGCTCAGATTGATGATCAGCCTGTACGCGATAAATGTTTGTTTTTATTACTACATGCATTTTCTTAAACGGTGGCAGCCATCTCCAGTAGTATTTTTTGATTCTTTATAAAGGCACGGATATTATATTTATATGTTGTGCAAATGTTTTGAAACAGGACAAACGTGATATAATTCTCTTATTTCTTGTTGCATCTCTCCGTCAGGGTTTAATGGAGAGGCTTTCGAATGACAGCTGGGACAGTGGTCATCACAGGTGGAATTTTAGCTACAGTCATCTTACTCTGCATCATCATAGTGCTCTGCTACTGTCGCCTGCAGGTAAGGTGCACCAGACACCCCGAGGGAATGCACAACAAAAGCCCTGGGTTTATCTGATTGGGAAGCAGACATTGGAAAATTTTTCACTTCAGTGCTTCAAAATACAGTGCTGCGAAACAAAATCCCGCATCTCATTTTGCTGAAACGTTTCCTCAGTGGGCGGATTTGATTGAAGACTCCCGCTTAAATGTTTTGTAATCCTATGCTGGTTGGGTAATCATCAGACTGAGACTGTGCGTAGCAATGACAATAATAGACAGAACAAAAAAGTACTGCTTTTCCTTATTAGCTAAACAGTAAGTACAAAAAGGGGACAGCATCTTCTCAGCCTGAGCCCCCAGGAGCTGCAGAGTGTAGCCAAATTGTAATTAACTGTTTCTTCTCATTTGCATGCACTTTCTTGGACACCATTACCAGTATTACTGTTGTAAGCGGGAGGAGTTGGAGTCAGACTCAGAGTCGGACTCAGAGGAAGAGGAGGTGCACGAGGAAGCCATCTTCGGCATGACCCCCCACCTGCCACTCGATGCCGTGGCGGCTTGCACCGCCAACGGGCCTTGCGTCTACCCATCAGAGATGCCCCCCAGGCTGGCTCGGTCCCACACTTTCTGCCCATCCTGTGCCCATCACGAGCTGCCCTGCCTCATGCCACGCCCACACAGGCTTTACAATGGCGCAGAGTGGGCTGGTCATAGGACTGTGTCGCGCTGGGGTCCCAGGATGGCCCCAGACAAGCTGCAGTTGACCCGCTCCATGACCATGAAGGAGATGTTTACATATGGACACAGCATCAGTACCGACGTCTAGTGCTCTTTTCGCACTGCTCCCCCCCCCCCCTCAAAAAACACAGTCCAAACATCCTTACATGTCACCCTGCCTCCTGAATATATACAAAAAAACGTCGAGCAGATGTTTCTGTAAGCGGGCCTACTTACTCTCACTCGCTAGCTGACGTTTTTCTAGGAATCTGTCTCTGTCTTTCCTGGTGAAACTCTGGCAACATCGCGGTTCTCATCTGTCTCTCTAGTGTAGTATTTCCTCTAATTTTTCAGATGTTCGGGTTCCTATCTTCATCCTGTGCTGCTAACGGTCTCAGGGGAAATGGACAAAGGATTAAAAGTGAGAGAAATGTGTCAAACCCTCCTCCTCGTTAGCCTGACTCCATAAAATATCCTGTCTCTGAGCTCACTGTAGCCTTCGGCTGACGGTGCTGAATCAAGCCTTATGCATTGCTGACCAGCGGAACACAATTCTGTTTGCCTGGTGCACAGTTACTGCACACTGGAGGCAACGTCTTTGATTGTATGTTTTAATGTAAATATTTATACTGTGTGTAACATAATGTATAAACGGAAGGACTACGCTGGATCCTGAGTTGTCATACACCGGTGGGCGTGTCATGTGAAAATGTACTCTGACCGTTGGTGGAAGCGGGATCGCATGAGCACGCTGCGTGTGTGGTGTTACAGTGGACAATACCAAATGAGAACTGTAAACATCATCACTGATAATTCAGACAGAAGGGAAAATATTCCTCTACTTTTGATGAATTACATCAAGAAAACCTAAATCAATTATGAGCTATTTTAGGCACAATAAAAATGGTATTTTTTACACTTAGCTAAATTGTGTATTTTTTTACTTTCAATTAATAAGATTCAGTTATAAGTGACAGCTAACCTCTTCGCAGTGCCATGATCATTTTATCATCATTTGGTTCGGTGGACTGTGATCTTTCTTTGTGATTGTTCTGTGTTTGCAAAGCATCATGGGACTGGAAATGGTTGCTACACCCTGCGCTTAGCAGTGTGGGACTAGGTCCCTGGCCAGTTGCATCTACTTTACCCAGTTTGTTTACTGGAACAGAGTGGAAGTGTGCTGCACACCTGCAGGATCATGCCATTCTTTGCCAGCCTCAAAATTTGCCCTATTTTTCACAGTGAAGAGCTGGAGAGGCTGACAGATGGAAACTTTGGAAACGGATTCTCGTGAGGATGTCAGGAGCAGCTGCAGCTTCTTCCTGAGGACTGAATCCTTGATATTTTTCCCGCCATCTTTTTATTGGTTTTACTTAAAATTTCGACCCTGAACTGGTGAAATTCTGCACAGCATGAACACTGTAATGCTAAAGCTAGTGTTCTTCAGCGCTTGTTTTTAAATGCTGTTCTGTCGTAGTTGCCGCATGTCTGAGTATAGCTCATAGCAGTACTTAGTGGCCGCGTAGGGCCTTATGACCACTAGAGGGCTCCATGTCATCATCATTTGGAAGTCTAAAGTACTGGTTTTGAATTTGGTTTTCATGATATGATGACAGTGGCCTGTATTTTGGTCAACATAGTGCAAGACATGTGAGAGGTGTACCACACAGGGCTACTGAGTATACTGTGTGTGAAAAAGGTGGAGATCATGTGTATCAAAGCTTGTTTCATCTGATCCCAGAAAATATTTGCTGACAATTCTATTGACATATTAAAGCTCAAGTCAGGCTCGCATTTCCTAACTAGTCAATGACACCATAGTCATTTCTGTGCATGCAAAAATAAGACCTTTGTTTGCCATATGGCATCTCTGAGAACTCAGTTATTTGGTGTGGCACCGTATCCCAGCTAGATCGGCAGGGTGGATGATAACTAGCTGGAAAAGTTGGCATTTTGCTTCTGTTACCCTACTAATCAGAACAGATGGTCAAAATCATCCTGTGAAAAAAAATGTTCAGGTGGGTGAGCTTGCATCCTGAAAACACTCATCCTGTTCAAAAAGCCAAGCGATGATCAAGGGCACATTTGTAAATATCAGTGTTACTGTAATACACCATTTATTAGCCTAAATGTAACCACTTTAATTGTGTGCATCATTGTCATGCTCATTATTGGCATCATTTTAGGGGAAAAAATGAGAAACTTTATGTGACTAAACGGAGGGTGTATGATCAACTCTATGTTCTTCATTAATCATGAAATGTTCTGTATATTATACAGATCTTCACACATCCCCACTGAATTGATAAAAAATATGTATTACTTATTTGGTATTAAACATTGCAGTTTGATCATTTTTAAGAGCCTTACTAGACGATGCTATTTTATGCCTTGCTCTGGAAAATAAAATGAGTCAGATTGTCAGATATCAGGCTGTGTGTTTCATTAGAAGCCCCTGTGACACACCTGCCAGAGTGACTGGACGCAATGTCCAGCAAAACCTGAAAAACAAGGGTTTCCAAGTAACTTTAAAATTAATTTTGATATGTGTGTGTGTGTGTGTGTGTTTGTGTGTGTGTGTACTTTCTGGTTTTGTTAAATTCGTAGTATTCTTGTGTGCCAAGCCTCTAGAACAGGTGTCCCCATTTTTCTTTTCCCTTAGGTACAAATTCCAAATTCTATCAGCAACACAACAAAGATTCACTGACAACACACACCTTTGTTATGCTGATCAGATAGGTATTATCTGAATTTTGATTCTGGATGTTGTTGCGTCTGCAGTCTCGGGGCTATTTACTAATACTGTCATCATTGTGAGGCCCAGCCCACGGCATAAACGAACTAAGCGGCCTAGCAGCCAAAAGGGGGTCCCTCATCTGATCAGTTTGGGAATAGTCAGTATGGAAAGTATGGGAAGGAAAACAATGGCAACTAGGGCAATCAAATTTTGCTTAGGGCTCAGAAAAGGGTCGGTCTGGCCCTGTCTATCATGCTACGTGTTTTCAGCTGGTCAGTGTCCGTGTAGCAGGGAAAGTGTGAGTGTGTCTCTAGCGTGGCTAGAAACACGCCAGGGGCTGATGACCGCGATGTGGCTAATAAAGCGTGTCTCCTTCTGCTGAGCTGGGATTCACAAGGCATGCTCTGACACAGCTGTCTGCCTGGGATTAAACAATTACATTTAATTAATCCAATTAAGGACAGCATTAACACTCTCAGTCATCATTGCTTAGAGCTTTTCCTCGAAAATTTGAATTATAAATTCTGTAACAAATCTTTAAATAAAAACAAAACACTTGCAATCAAAATACTGAATGAAAGTTATAGCAAGAACATGCATATGAAAATATAGTCTTCTGCTAGCGACAGATACATGATGTGAGATTTTACAGTATTTATAGTAAAGTACAAATGGATACATTGTGCATTTTGGTCGATAATAAAATAGCTTGTTGAAGGTCTGAAGAAAGAAACAGGGTTCTGAGATAGGGTGAGGTAAAGGTTCCTGCAACCTGGCCACAGCTTCCGTGACAAATGCATGTGGATGTTAAAGACTCGGGTTAGACGTCTCGTGATGATGTAAGCAGGCATCGGGATGCCACACCAAAATGCTGAAAGCACCATACTGTTACATAAGCCCCATTTATTGCTTTGTTTTTTTTGTGATTCCTTTGGGCTTTGTGTTATTATGCATGATTGCCATAGATATGTACTGGCATTGCTTTCTCCTGGGGGGTGGGGGGGTGGAATGTGTAGTTATTATTATTGAAATTACTCTACACCCCCTCTGCACAAGTGCCAGACCTTGATGTACACCACTGTCTATTGCCAGCATTTCTGTTTTTTCACTCTAGCCATCTGTCAACGCAGAGCTAGACGAAGATCCAGTCTCACGGCCAAACAGCAGGTCAGTGAAGCACGCTGCCACCCGGTGGCCACACGGCCTGGGTACATGGATATAATATGCACGTAGCTATTGGGGGGAGGCAGGGAGAGAAGTGGACAGGTTGCAGGAAAGCAGGAGGAGACCTCAGTTTGGACATACAGTACAAGTTCTTATTTCTGGAGTCAGAGGTATCATTTCAATATTGCACATCTGTCATGCAATAGCCTCGACATCATGGAAAACCCCATTCAATAACAATACTAACCATAAATATAATGTATAGACATGCAATATAATCCACTCAACAATAATTTAACGTGTCATTCCATGGCATTGGAATGTTGTCAAAACTGTGTATCTGTAATATCAAAGTCACTGCTGGCTTTTGTGTCTGAGCCCTTCTCGACTGGAGTAGGTCAAAGTGTTCTCTCACATATAAAGAAAGACATCAATGGATCTCCCCACTCAATGACACACGACCCCCAAGGAGACACTGTGGTCATGACTGGGACAGCTATGGGAAATATGAGATGGCAAAAAGATGCTGGAAATGGCGGGACGGCCCAACGCAAAGGGTGAGGGGGTGCATGACTTGGTACCTGTACTACTCCCAATTAGATGAACCTCAGAGGGAAAAGGAGATCCTCCTCTGGCCAGCCCCAGAGTTAAGGAACACTGATGTTCATAGACTATTTCAGAGGCACCGTAGGACAAGAGGGCTACAGATACAGCAGTCTTGGGGTTGGGTCTTTTATACATTTGAGGCATTAAATTCTAGGTGAGGGAAGAACCTGCCATAGTCCAGTGCTTGTGCCCCCTCCCCCCCCCCCCCCCCCCCCCCCCCCCCCGCTGGGGGGGGGGGGGGGGGGGTGGACCCGGCCCACAGAGGGTGGGGACAAAGTACCACACCGGGGGGGGGGGAGCGCGGGGGGCGGCGC
>JAODKC010000044.1:32094934-32110135 GCA_026777985.1 Mormyrops attenuatus | reverse complement strand
GTTGGGGTTGGTGATTTTATAAATTTGAGGCATTAAATTGTAGGTGTGGGAAGAAACTGCCATCGTCCCCTGGCTGTGCCCCCGCCCCCCCCCCCCCCCCCGACGTCGAATGAGGGGGAGGGGGGCGCTTGTTATCCCAGGGCACATCTTGGAAGGTCAGCATGACCCAGCTGGGGCTAGGAGGAGCGAGTGGCCCTGCAGGAGTGGCAGCAGGCCTTGCTGTAGTACCAGTGGCTGCACAGGTTTACCTTCAGAGCCAGGGAGCAGTTGGTGGTGGGCCGGTCCTGGCAGTTCTCATCTGTGCAGGAATACAGGCACCCAATTAAAAATGACTGCATGAACAGTCAGCCAATCAGAGTGAGCGGCCTCCCTCGCCATCCTACCCTACTCTACCTGGAGGTGCCGTTGGGCAGGGCTGCAGGGCACATGTCTGCTTGGCCACCGGCTTGGTCAGGGGGTCGCAGCCTCGGACGAGCTCTCGCCCCTGGTAGCACTTGACGTCCCTCATACGCACGCCCACTCCACAGGTCTTGGTGCACTTGGGTGGCAAAAGCAGCGGCAAGGCTCTTAATTTCCCAGCATGCACCAAAGTTCAAGTGGGTGGGGGTCACCTTTGAAATCGCATCCATAGACTCAGACTCAAAAATATGTCTGGACCCTGAAAAATTCAACTGCATGACCCCCCCCCCCCTTTTCCAAATCAAAGCTACCATTATTTACAAATTCATGGGCTCCCCCTAGTGTCTGGAACCCTGAAAGTCTTCCCCTTTCTCTCCCCTTATGGTGAGTCCCACATTGATGCGGCAGCTCACCTCGGACCACGGCGTGGTGTACCACTTAAAGCAAGGCCTCTCAAAGCAGGTGCTTTCATCCGGGGGCCGTTTCTCAGCCTCACATTCATCATCCAAATAGGTCTGGAATTTTCCCCCAGTGATTCCCACGCAGAGAACGATCCGGCGCTTCTGACCACGGCCGCACGTGGTGTTGCACTGCAGGAGACAAACCTGAATTACAACAAATTGCATCTCTGGAAAACTAACACTAGTCTGCAGCAAAAATCTCAAGTTTGAGTCAGTATCAAGCACCTGTAAAGCTCATGGGAGTTTTACTTTGTTGAGGAAGTAAGGCCAAGCAACTAGACCAGCCATTGGCAGGACCAGCCAATCAGATGTCTTGGTCTCTCCTCCTCTAGTTGCTTGGACCCATCTCCTCTACAATCTGATTGGTTATCTCTCAGAACCAATCATTTTTCATTCTGCCCTCAGAATATTTTTGTGCAAGTAAAACTCCCACAAGTAAGTCAAAAGTCTATTACCACAGGAATACTGCATGAACTGCAATAGATTATTTATGTATCATTCATTTCTGGATTTTTAGTGTTTAAGCATGCAGTGTCTCTCGAAGCACCTGTCTGCTTTTCAGCCAATGCAAACTTCAGATGTAAATTATCATTAAAGTCTCATTACTTCACCCATATGAAGTATGATTTATCATGTGAATCCCTTTCTCAGGCAAAATTTTATGTCTTCTCTCGTTCCTTCCCACTCCCCCAGCTAAGTTACCCTCTCCCAGTCTTGTGCCAGCCAGTGTGGGGGGCATTCCCTCTCTCCACAGGGGTGGATGGACAGCGGCTTATTCTCAGGGTCACACTGGGACTCGGGCACCACCCTTCCATCCGGGGTCTTGCAGTATACGTAGCGCACCATGGTCCCCTGGCCACATGATCCAGAGCACTGCGTCGTGAGGGCATCACAAGAGACAACAACAGAGCTAAGCTACCAAAAAACATTTCCTAAATTCACTTGGAAGTAAAATCCAAAAACTTGATGATGACTGTATTGATTATACATGGGCACATTGTTTGTTGCTCGTCTGATTACATGACTTCATAAAAATGTCGAATACATAAGAAAATAAAATCAAAACGTAGGATATTAAAAATGTTGCAAAAGGCTAATTGTGAGGTACAGCATGATACTGATCATCAGATGAAATAAGAATGGCTTGTAAATAAAACTAAAATTGATCCCACACGCAAGTACACTGGAAGGGGAATGTTTTTTTATTATAGTGATTTTACTAAAGACATTCTTCATTACAAAAATATTCTGTCAACTAGTCTTTGTCTTGTACTGTAAAATCTGGCCGTGTCACTTTTTTTCTGAAGAGACATTGAGAGACTCACTTTCATAAATATAATGTATATGATGTAATGACACATCTCTCTCTGCCTCGTTGCCAATGTTGTGCATGCCCTGTGATGTCACTTCCTGTCCCATACTCACAGGCCCCCACTCAGACACGCTCCACTGGCGCTCACATGGCGGACCCGTGCAGTTCTTGGATGATGGGGGGCGGCTGGACATGTCACATGTCTTCTTTTCATCCGAGCACCTCAATTCCCTCATCACCTGACTGGTGCTGCCACACTTTGCTGGACACTGGGAGAAGTACAAGACAAGAACTGGTTCATCGAGCTGAATTCACCCTCATATTATCTCTGTCTTGGCACTGTCCTGTAACAATCCATTTTACTTTATTAATGAATATTAAAAAATCATTGTTTAATATCATACTATGTGAGCTTCATGATGGGACCAGAAAATAAGTGTAACCATTATATGTTGCACTGCTTTCACTAACATGAATAGGCATAATTAGTGATGGCCAAATGAAGCTTCATGAACCATTTGCTGTATTTTTTGACCCCGCTAGCTGGTGCTCTTGGCTTGTTTTGGGGAATGTTTTGAGCCCTTTGTTGAACAGAGAGCACCATCTAGTGGGGACAGAAAATACAGCAAGTGGTTCATGAAGCTTCATTTGGTCATCACTATGCATGATGGATTGTGGGTATTTAAAATGTTTGTTCTTTTTGCTAGTAAATTAAGTGACCTCTCGAGGCAGCCCACCTCAGACCACTCTGCCACTTCCCACTGGGGGCCACATGTGGGACTCTTACAGGGCCGACGCTCAAGGGGGCGCTCCAGCTCTGCGAGGGTACAGAGGTCACTGTACACGGAGCTGTCCAGCCCCGGGGACAGCATCTTCCAGCAGCGAACCATCCGGAACTGGAAGCCTTCCCCGCAGGTGCGAGAGCACTCACTCCAGCTGCTCGCCTCCCACCTAAGGGAGAGGCAAGGGTGTTTGTGTGGTTGCCGGGATAACTGTGATGTCATAATATGGGAGGTTACCAAAACAATATTAAATATTAACATTTCCAGTACCATAAATAGAATGCGGTACACATTCAGCGTGATGTTCAGCTAGATCAAGAGTTCTAAGCCTGGTGTTCAATTGCTGGTCAATGTCAGCTTCTTAGTGATAAATTGCAGATCGTTCTTAAAATTCTGTCTTTAAACTTTAAGTTATCTGGAGCTGATAGAAATCAGGAATGGACTCCCTTCTATTAGACCTTTGTACCTGGGCTGACACTCTCTCCCGATACAGAAGTCATGAACAGGCTCGGGCCGGGTCAGGGCATCACAATATGTGTCATCCACCTCCACGCCATCATAGCGCACGCACATGGCGAACGACTTGGCCACACCTGCCATCCAAAAAAGAGACAGAGAGATTAGCTATGGGGTGTGCCTTTCTTCTAGTGCAGCTACAGTACTAATTTGACATAGGAAGATGATGAGTCTGAGCAGAGCTTGTGCTGGGGCCTGACCTGGCACGTCTCCATTATTACATAAACATATTTTATAAATGCGAAAACGCAATATATATTATGAAATGCCTTAGCAGGGGAATTCTGGAATATGACTTGGATTGTTTCTGTGAATCTCCTCCCCGGCTAGACAAGAACACGTCTGAATTCCATTAGCCACAGAAGGACATCGGCAGCATTGTCAACAGATCATCGTATGGCGTCATCTCCTTATAACTCCTGAGCGGGCGGGTGAGCAAGTGGGTGAGCAGGCGGGTGAGCTAGCGGGTGAGTAGGTGGGCGAGCGAGCGGGTGAGCTAGCAAGTCAGCAGGCGGGTGAGCTAGCGGGTGAGTAGGTGGGCGAGCGAGCGGGTGAGCTAGCGAGTCAGCAGGCGGGTGAGCGAGCAGGAGAGCAATTGGGTGAGCGAGCAGGTCAGCAGGCAGGTGAGCGAACGGGTGTGTTAGCAGGTCAGCAGTCAGCAGGCCGGTGAGCTAGCGGGTGAGCAGTCAGCAGGCCGGTGAGCTAGCGGGTCATCAGTCAGCAGGCCGGTGAGCTAGCGGGTCAGCAGTCAGCAGGCCGGTGAGCTAGCACACCTATGGAGCAGGTCATGCTGCAGGGCTCCTGCGAGGACAGCTTCCAGCGGTACATGTCCGCCGCGCTTAGCCTCAGGTTCTTGTTCGGGGGCTTCTGGTGATTTCTGTCGACAGAGAGACCATGAGGTCATACTGGCATCTTGAGACATAACTCCTCTGTGCTAATCTGAGGCATATCATTCCCTCATTGTGATTTCCAGCTGTAATGGAATATAATGACAATCATTCTGCTAAGACAATGTAGTTTTAAATAATAATAATAAAAAGAAGATGGTGAAGAAGAAGATGAACAGCAACAACAAAAGAACAAAAATATCACTAAAAAGGAAAAGTTTAGTATCTTTTAACCTCATTGATCATCACACCAGTCTCATCTCTTTCTGTTCTCGCCATGCAATTTTCTAGGGAAGCCTTAAATTAGTCTCTAAATTTGCCTTAAAAATACCTATTGTCCCAAGAGCCAAGCCTCTTCCTGAAAGTGAAGGAACCTGTTTGTTTCAGCACCAGCCTCATCCTCCTCTTCCTCACCAGAATCAAACAAAGGCGACGCTTCCTCAGCTCTCACTCATTGCAGTGAGGGAGCACAGCTGCTCTGAGCCTTTTGGCACCACCAGTCACATGTACACCAGGGCATGACATCACCAGCCTATGCTTGAATCCATGACCTCGTTGCTTAGACACCTCTGTATCTATAGGAGACAGTGAGGCCAGTGGAATGTTCTAGTTGCATCATGGCGAACGTGCTCCGCTGGAGCTTCCCGCGGGCGTGCTGCGGCCTTCCCTCCCCTGCCAGGAAAAGAGGGCTCCCCACCACACGGCATGTTTTACGACCCCTGGCAGCAGGGCTGGCAGGGCGATGTCTGCAAGCAGCAGGGGGAGCCCAAACATGAATTATAAATGTGGCAAGGAATTCGAAACCGGCTTTGCTGGGCCAGGCGTCCCCTCCCTGCGGCCTGTGCTTTTCTCAGAGGGGGCTCACAGCACTGGCTCCGGGGGCTGGAGACTCACAATGCTGGAGGGTCCACTGGAGTCAGAGAGCCTATTATCAAGCTCCTTAAAGACCACTGCGTGCAGGTCTATCGCCATGTACAGCGGCTCGGGTGTGCACCGTAATGCCTGTAAAGGTTCTTTATTATTTTATTTTTAAATTATGTGACACATTGGTTTCCTAGCACTTTGTATCCACTGACATATTAACCACACATTTTTCAGTTCCCATTTCAGCCTCCTTTCCTTCAAATAAAAGGAAACAGGCTGAAAATTCAGACTCAGCCTCAGATTTTGGGATTTTAACAAACGGACTCTTATTTAATAGCTTTGAGGACCATTTTGGGGTGTAAATTCCACCCCCTTACTGTGTGTGTGGAGATCACATGTTCTCCCCATGTAACACAGGATTCCTTCAAGTCAGAAATAGGGTACCGATTTATGTACCTTTATTATTAACAACAATTACCCACATGATTGGCAGACCCTTGAGCGTCTTTTTTCTGACAGTGCATAACACATGCAGGTCAGCTAGTTGGTATTTCTAAATTGCCTAGTGTGTGATTATGTGTGCGAGATTTTGGGCCCCATGTACTGTAGTGCAATCCTGTGTCTAATGTCCTCCCCTACTTGTGCTCTGTGCTCCAGGCTCCCCCCCCCCCCCGCATCCCTGCCCTGCACTGGATAAAATGCTGGAAGGTGGAGAGACTGAATGAATGATACCCATTTTATGATTGTGTGTAAATTTTACTGATACACAGAACATGAAGGGACTTGGGTGGAATACAGACTGGAATAGATATTTATTTCTGCAAAAAAAAAAAACTATTCTGCTTTTCTTTGGTTTTTAGGGGGAAAAGTCATATCCCAACTTTTAAAATGTAGAGTTAAGTACATACAGATTTGAACTGAAAAACCTCAATAATCTAATAAATTCTAAATTTTGCGAGTTAGTTAGAAATATATATGGGATATGCTGGTAAGCTTTCTAAGATATTTTAGAGGCAAGGTCCAAAGATCCAGTCCAAGAATAACTAGACAGCTTAATAAAATGTGTCTCTTAAAAACCTTATACTTTATCCTGTATTTCATTTTTAATACCATCCTGATGATTTCAAGGTTCCTGCGACTGATATACTGGCATCTTGCATAATTAAAACATCTCTTCTGTTTCTATAGGTTACTGCACAGCTAATCATTGGGTCTGGCTAAAGTCAAATAATTGCATAATAATTATCAAACAAGGTTTACCTTGAATATATTTCCCGATGGACGATTTTGCCGTTAAACACAATCTTACACAATTAAATTAGAATGCATTTCCTTCATACTTGTCTTCATATCAGTGTTACTGTTAATATGTGTGTATTTCTGCACTGGCAGGATTTTGCAGCGGCTTGTGCAGGATTACGTTTTGCATGTGATATAAAATCGTTCTAATATTTTAATGCCTGCAGGTCACCTGGTACAGATTAAATAGATCTGTACGGGCAGTTCTAGTCATACCTAATGATGCAGATTTAAATTTCATTGTTTAGATTAGACTTTTGTTCAAATACACTTTGTATCCATTCACACAGCAGGTCAGGCTAAGAACTTTACTGAAATGTACTGCAGCAAGCGATGCCTTCGCAGCTGATGTAGCCCATCTGTTAGATCACATGCCACCACTTCATAAGCATAAACGCTTCACAGACAAACTATAAAGTAATGAGCAAATTTTTGTCAATAAGCCAGTTGTCTAAAACTAGACGAAACCTATCAGCAGTTGTATCACCAATAAACAGCAACAATTTTATGATGGAGAGAAGAGTGTCTCCCATTCTTATGTTTTTCTGGGTCAATAACCAGCTCTAATGTGTGCTCCAAACACCACTTTTCTTCATTTCTCAATTAATTCATGTTAATTTTAATTTTAGTTTTGCATTTTTCATCTTGGCAGCATGGTGGTGCAGTGGTTTGCACTGTTGCTTCACAATTCGGGGACCAGGTTTTGAGTCTCCACCATGGCTCCATGTGCGTGGAGTCTGCATATTCTCCCCGTGTCATCATGGGGTTTCCTCTTGGTACTCCGTTTCCCCCCCACAGTCCAAAAAAGAGCTGAGGTTAATTGGAGTTACCAAATTGCTTCTAGGTGTGAGTGTACCCTGTGATGGGTTGGTGCCCCATCCTGGGTTGTTCCCATCACACTGCATGATGGCTCAGTGTGTGGTACTGTTGCCTCACACCTCCAGCGTTGGGGGACTGAATCTGTCCTCTGTAGTATGTGTGGAGTTTCCAAGTTCTCATGAGAACATAAAAAATTAAAAACGAGATGAGGCCATTCAGCCCGTCAAGCTCGTTTGGGGAGAATTTAACTAATAGCTCAGAGTTGTTAAAATCTTATCTAGCTCTGATTTAAAGGAACCCAGGGATTCGGCTTGTGCTACACTAGCAGGAAGACTATTCCATACTCTAACTACACGCTGTGTAAAGAAGTGTTTTCTCAAGTTCATTTTAAAATGTTCTCCCGCTAATTTCCATTTTTGGCCATGAGTTCTAGTATTTAAACTAATACAGTAAAATTCCATTATAGTGGACTCGCTTATAACAGAATATCGCCTATAACGGACGAGTTCCGCTGGTCCAGGCCATGCGCCATTACAAACATGCAGAAAAAGAATCGGATATAGCGGACTCGCATATAACGGAATTTTGCTTATAACGGACAAAGAATTTGGTCCCCAGGGCCGCTTTTACTTGTAGTTTTGTTCAGCTATAACGGACATGCAGGCTCTGTCTACAAGGCGCATAGCGTATCGGTGATATCCAGTGCACATACGTAGTCGGGATTATTAATAGTCACGCTTTATAAATAGGCATGGCGTAACAGCAGGCAACACTGATTGGTCTGTGTGGCTGTCCATCACCAGGCACGCTGTGCGTCGGCAGATGACGCTCGCAGCTGGAGGGATGCAGTAAGCAATGAGGTCAAGGTTACTACTGTACCGTACATGTATAACCACTTATAGGCCATATATACTTCCAGCAGTCAGGTAAAGGTGGATTACTACATATACGATATAATAATCTATACCACAAGTGTGCCTGCTGGGGTGTGGCATGAGTGAATGGTGTCCTGTAGTTCTGGGCATACAGCCACTCTAGATATAACGGACTTTGGATTTAACGGACTGTTTTGCCAGGTTCATTGAAGTCCGTTATAACAGGATTTTACTGTATTGAAATATCCATTTGGCTGAACAGCATCCAGACCTGTTAGAATCTTATATACCTGGATCATGTCCCCCCTTAGTCTCCTTTGCTCAAGAAGCAGTGCATTTCCTCCAGGAATTCTGGTTTCCTCCTACAGTCCAGGTTAACTGGCAATTGTCCATAGTGTGTGAATGTGTGTGTATGTATGTTCCCTATAGGGGACTGGCATCCCATTCAGGGCGTCCCCTGGCCTTTATCTTTGTGTTGTCTGGGGTTGGTTCAGTTGGAAGATGGATGGAAATCCACCACAGCTATACTTACATTTTTACATTTCTTTTGGAAGAAGAGAAAGTGGGTGGGTGGAGAGGCACTTTAGAAAGCAGTGAGGATGGAGCTGAAGATCGTTTGGTTGTTAGTGAGTCACCATACCTGGTACGGTTAGTCCGAGCACCACCTTTGAGGCCTGGAAGAGCTGTTCGGTTGTGAAACAGGAAGTCCCCAGTGTCGTTTCGACGGCGACCGATGCTGAACTCCTGCAGAGAGCCATCGCTGGCACTGACATTACCATGTGCTAGACTTATATAGTCTAGATCTAAAGGCTCATTCTCTGAAGAGTACAGCCCCTCTCCCTGGGACAACAGTTGATTGGTTGAGAGGTTGACAAACAGCTCGTCTGAGCCAATGCCTTTTCCCAGCAGTACACTCCATATGAGGTTATCGGTGTCTGGCACATCCTCAGAAGGGCTGTGGCCAGCAAGGAATACAGGCCCAGTCGCACCAGCCGACCTGGAGTCATTCCTTTCTATATAGTTACCAGAATAAGAGTGGGGGGGGGTGGGAAGAGAAGAGAAATAGTTAAATATTTATATAGAAAGGTCAAATTACTCTTGGAAACAACTAAATAGATGTCAATACAGTATAAGTAAGTCCTGATCATGGTTATCACTCTGCATGCATACAAATAGGTGTGCAGTGGATTATGGGTTAGGAAACAGGCCTCTCTAAACACCAATGGGATACGGAGTATTTGGGATAAACAAGGAGATGTGTTTGCTTCACCCCAGCACGTGGAAGTACAGAGTGACTCCTACTGCGCTTACTGATACTGTGGGTATGGATCTGTAGTGCCTTGCTGGACCATTCATTGGGCCAAACTGCATGTCTGCTGAGGAAAGATGCACAGTCCCTCCTGGCCTGACAGAAGAGGTTCTACCCCTAAGCACTTTCTGTCTTATCTCTTATGTGTCTGGTGAACGTGGCATGTGAAATAGTCTCAGCAGCCTGCATTCTGACCCTGGAGAGGACAGATGTGCATGAAGGATAGATAGCTTTCCTAGTGACTGTAAGGAGGTGGGCGTGAGGGGCTTTTGGTGACGGAGGTGAAGGATCTTTGGAGATCTTTGAACGTGGGTGTGGAGGGTCTTGGGAGGTGCATGCGAAAGACTTTTCTGCATTGAAGGGCTCACCTGTGTATTGACACGGGGTCAGACCATCCTGTGCACACTTCACAGTGCTTATTCCTTTGTACACCTCGTTGGTCTCCTGGCCCTTGTCCTCTCTTGTTGCTTCTATGTTGGATGTCTGTTCAATCTCGGCTGCACTCGTGTTCTGCTCCACTCCATCGACTGCCAGTCGCCCCACCCCTGGGGGGGTATCTCCACCCCCCCTATCCTCTGCTGTCTCAGAACGTTGTTGAGCCAGAGGGGCAGAAGAGAGGGGATCCCGTAGCACCGTGTACTCATAGGTGATGTAGGGGGTCCGGCCATTCTGATTCCACACCTTGGCAGAGCAAATAAATTAGCATATGAGAGAGACCTTCATAATGGCGGTTGACAGACATCTCTTAAGATGAATGAAATGTTATGGGCTGCATATTTAATAGGCCGCTGTCCGTTGCACATTGATTAGAAGTGACAGACTTTTTATTTTGATGCTAATTAGTGACACGGAAGCTCAAACCCCCAGCAAAAAGTGCACGCATGCCAATGTGACATAATAATCCATCATACACTATTCAGTGGTACCACTGATAAATCACCGACATAAATCACAGGGCCTGACCTCGCAGATCTGGCGACCGGCATGACAGGCCGCCAGCCATTCGCCAGTGCAAAGGATAACCCCTCTACAGTACCAGGATGTTGATGGGCTGATTGATGGGCCCCTTGGCCACAATGTACTCGATCCCTGTCTCGTACACATCCATGGGACGACGGTACTTGAAGATTGTCCCGGCAGCCTGGAAGTTCTGTGGACTGTCCACTTTGTAGGCGCCATTGAAGAAGAAGTTCCCGGCCTGGTCTGTGACAGCTGTATGAAAAGTTCTTTTACAAACCCTAATAATGACCAAATCTTGACAAGGTCAAGTGGCCCATATGTTTAGATGTAATTATATGTGAATGTATCCTGTGTAAGTATTTCGATAAACCATTACAATACATATTTTACATCCTAAAGACAGCATATTTTTATGAAATGAAATTGACTTGGAGATTACAGTATCATTTGATCAGATATTCCAGGATTACTCTTTTATTGTATATAAATCTGCCAGATCCACTGGTCAAGTCTTATACAACACTGGTAAAAAAAACACCATTTTATACAGGCTTGACCAGTTTTCACAACAAAACTGGATATTAATGGATGCATTCTGGGTTCTAGCTGAACAGCAAGCGATAACAATAAAGAGTACTTGACAAAGAACCCTTCAATCATAACTGACCATACCTGAAGAAGGTATTCTTTGTTCTTATTGTGAAGTCCTACTATTAAAGTGACATCCTATCATATTTTAACACTGGTGTTAATTAGTGTGGTGATGTCATATGATCGTGAGACTGTGACTGGTTAAAGAAGGGAAACACAAGCCCCTCCCTTGCTGACCCAGGGACACATCAAACTCGGCAAAATCAGGACGTGCTATCCATGTTCAAATGTATATGCAAAGGTATGTTTCTGAGCATGTCACTCTGGGGTCAAGTGTGCTAGAATGATTTGCTTTAGAGCCAAATTCATATTGCAGGACACCTTGTTCCCATCTGCTTTTGTAATGTCTTAGAGTCTATTGTTGAGGAAAGCTTGTGTTAGGATGGTGGGCTTATTTTGTGGGGCTTCTTGAACAGAAAAGGCAGTAAATACCCAAAATGTCAGCAGACTTCTTTCGCTCTATGATTTGGATATCCCAAGAGCCTTCGGGGATTTGTGTGATGAAGGAGTAACCTAGGAGTAGACAACAGCAGTGCGAGTCCATTACTCATCAGAACACCTCTGCAGACCTGAGAGACCTGATGTTTCATGTCCGCTGCCCTCCCCTCTCCTTCCCACCTCCCCACTCCTGCACAGAACCTCCTCATCTCAGTCGCGCTTCTGTAGCCCTGCCTTGACTTATATCACCCAAAGTCTGCCTTGTGGCCCTTTCATAGGACCCTACTAGCCTTTGGCAGCTCTTACCCAAACTGGAGGCACCCCGCCGGAAGTTTCCGGTAATTCGGCTACAGCTGCTGCCGTTGCCCTGGCACACGCCACACTTGTCCAGGGTGTGGGGTGAGAAGAGAACACCATCACACCCAATAGGCTGCAATGACACATACGCACGCGGTTGAGTGTCCTCTCTCATAGAGGACTTCTCATAGTCATAAGGAACTTCCCAGGCTCTCTGTATTATACCTATGCCTTCTCACAGCATATGACACACTCATGATCCATCTCTTCCCAAAGCAACTCCCATAGCAACCTTCTATAAAAACACACATTTACGCACCTCTGTCCATTCCTATAGTGACACATGTAAAATAACTCCAAGAGAAACACATATGGTAGATCAACTGTCTCCTGTAGAATCATTTGTGTTCATGTGACAATAACACCTGTAAATCAGCACACTATCATGAATGTATCAAGAATGTTGGTTAGGTTTCAACGTTGGAGGGGACTAAATCAGGTTCCACAAAACTGGTAGCGAGAGGTCCGTACCATCCATGCTCAAATCTATGCCCTTGCTAGCATGTATCATTGGGCTGTTGATCAAGGCCCTTAACCCAAGCTGATCCAAGGATGACCATTCCCTGCTCTCCCGATCGTACATCGCTTTGGATAAAAGCCTCTGCTAAATAAAGACATTGATCAATACACTGTTCACCAACCTCACACCTGCCGTTGACGCAGACACCTCTGTAGTTGCTATACTTGCACGACGTGCCGTCACGGGCAGTCGCCATCAGCTGCCTCTGGCCGTCAGGTGTGGTGCAGTGCAAGTCGCAGGGGTTGCTGGAGATATGGACATAGTCGTCTGCAGGGCAGTACAGGCCAGGTCAGAACTCCGCTACTGAAACGCAGCTCGGCTGTGCAGAAGGCAGGGAACGGGTCCTGCTTTGCCAGTGGCGCAGGAACATGCTGTTACCGGGATAGAGCGGTTTCCAGTGATAGCTTCTGCCGTTGTAAAGCTGCGAGTTGAAAGACCAACACTGCTCCTCTCTGAAGCTTCGGCCAGTGGATGGGCAGTCCTGCAATCGTGGTAGGGGTCCATAGACCTTAATGCACTTCGGCAAGCCTGGCTCCCATTATGTTATTGTTGGCATCAGCACCGGTACAAGCATGACGCAAATTCACATACCTCAGATTCAGCATCAACTACACAAGGCATTTATAATGGGTTTCACACAGTTGGCAGGAGAAGCAATTGTACTCAACATCTGATGAGTACTTTGGACCTTTAGGGTTTTTAGCATTTGGAGCATGCTGTTGGAACTGGTGAAAGGTGTTCACCTTTGGTTTTGTGGTTTGGGCAGCGAGAGCTTACCTTAGTGTTACACAGGTGGTATTTCTTTGCTGTGCCGCTGCAAGTCACGTTTTCCTTCCCAGCAACAGATTTCTTCCTTTGAAGAAAAACCGGAATTTATTGTTGCCCAGCTTTCGATCGTTCCCTCAAGCTGAATTCTAATTTGAAGCTGCGTGACAAGTAGCGACAAAATCGTTGGTAAAAAGATGCGAGCTCTTGGGAAATAACCGATAAAAGATACAGGCAGCGGACGAAAAAAATGTAAACATCTGCATGTATGCAAGAATGTGTCCGTCACACCTGTATGAATGGCCTGCAAAAAGTTCCAGAGCTTTTCTTGGCTTCCTTGTTTGAATGTGTAAACAGGCTCACGTACAGTTCTAGCCAGCATGTCTATAAATGGAGGCCTCAGTGACCTGACCGAGTCACCCAGGGTTTACCGGTGTGTTCGCTGGCAGAGACACCAGTGACGCAGGCCGTGGAAATCCCCGTTGTCCTGAGAAACTGTACCGAAAGTCACGTCCCCGAAGGTGAGTATGAAATAACGGCATGATGAAAGAAGAGGACTCAATGGATAAACGTAGAACTCAGTGTGAGGAACGAGTGTTATATTAACAGAGATAATTAAAAATGGCACAGGGTTCATAACTGCGGATCCAGGTGTCCGGTTGCTTGGAAAACCTCGTGGATTGCACGCCACATGGATTCAATGCCATCTAGCTGCTCCGCGGACCACTCTGGGACTACCAAATGCTGCAAGTGACATTGCACTGCCCTCTCTCTACTTGCTGCACATGCTCTGACCTCTGTTTAAGACAGTGCCTCTCCTGGAACATAACCCCTCCTCCACAAGTACGTGTGCAGGCTGTCCACTTGGCCCACTCGCCCCACCAGTAGGTTGTCACTTCCGCCTCATCCTCCAAGCTGTTGGATGCCACTCCCTCTTCCTGGAACAAAGAGCAGTATAGCATATTGAATTTCTTTTGGGTACTGGAAGATGACAGACTTACAGTTGGGGGGGGGCGGGGGGGCATGGTCCCAGATGAGAACTGAAACACTTAAGAATGAGATTTCTGCTATGTACACTCAGTCGTTGCTTGTTTAGGGACACATAGGCCGTTGCGGACTCACTTTTTACTCCAGAACCACTTCGAAGGTCGGCAAGTGTATTCAGAGAAGCCATTTTACACACCACTGTTGCACTGGCCTGCTATTTTTGCACTTGCCGCCTTCTTTTATGAGATTTTTATGAGTCATGTACTGGCCATTCTCAAACAATTAACAAGTTGTTTTCAGCTACAGAAATATCATCGACTTGAAGTTTTTTGTTCATTAAACCATTCTCTGTAAATTCCACCCACTGTAGTGTATGAAATCCCAGTATAGTAGCTGGTTCTGAAATGCTGGAATCAACATGAATGACACCAGCAGTCACACCATGTTCACCGTGTCGCTTTGCTCAGGCATCGTAGCTGTTTTAAGGCTTTAACAGAACCTCTTAGCCCTACCTGTGTGCTGTAGGTACGTATGTAATAAACTGACCACTAAGTGACTGTACCTGAGGTGAGTATGAGATTGACAGGTTTTCCGAATATATCCTACCTGTCCTCTGGAAGAGATGTTTCCCAGACACACTGAGAGGGTCAGCACACCCAGCAGCATTAGGCTGGCCTCCATACACTGAGCCCACGAGAAGATTCTCATCCTTATAAGTGAAAAGAGGGTACTGGATGCAGAAAGAAGGTGGGCAATGGCAAAGGAAGACAAGTCCCCATCATGACGGGTCAGAAAAGCACTTTAGCCAAGTAGAAAGTGTGATGCTACGCAAAATGTGGCATAATTCGCATAATTAGCCTAGTCGAACAAAATGTTGGGCTTTGCTTAGTGTCTGGGTACCTGAGGAGAATTGTCCCGCTGTGTCACACGCTAGAAAGGATTTTTATTTAAGAGAATGAAACTTGGTGGGGAAAGTGATTGGGGTAGGGTTAAAAGAAAG
>JAODKC010000044.1:32064058-32076970 GCA_026777985.1 Mormyrops attenuatus | reverse complement strand
CATGTGATTGGTTGCTTAGATAATTGCATTAATGAGAAATTGAACCGGTGTTCCTAATAATCCTTTAGGTGAGTGTATATGTACATAATGTCTTTTTTTAAAAACCTTGGGAGAAGTTTGTTAATTTACTAATATAATACAGTTAAATAAACAGGAATGTGACAATGAATAAAACTTCCCCAGGGCTCATTTGCACACAGTATGTCCATTGTCCATTTAAACTGGTATAATGATTATGCATGAATTAGGTTAAGTACCTTATGGAGAGATAGCCCCGTAGCCCTAAAGTCACTCACAATAGCAAGCTTAACTCTAACCAAAACCCTACTGCCATCCCTAACACCGATATCAATCATACGCCTAACTACAAACTTAATCTTGATGCCAAAAAAAGTTACTGTGATGTTAACACTAATCTAAATGTCGTACACAAATCCTAATGCTAACCTTAACCTTAACATAACCCTAACTCCAACCATATCTCTAATCCTATGACTAATGCAATCCGAAACCTCAGCATTAACGATAACTGTAACACTAATACTATTGCCGACATTATTAAAACTGTAACTTAACAGTTTTAATAATTCTAACCCTAAGAGATCCGCTAACCCTAAATTCCTACACGAAATTTAGGCTTTGCAAGTTCTGCCTACATTGCTCTCTGGTGTACTGTCCTGGAAGACACATGTAAAGAAAGGTCTTAAGTACAGGTAGTTCAGTAAGCTCCATAAAACTGTAGAACGAAATTTAAGATATAGCTTGAAAACAGTGTCTGTCTTGGTACACATGAATGAATTAAAGTACTTAAAAGAACTGTATCTCCAATTTCATCTTAAAAAGCCCCCGCATAAAATATAAACTTATAAATGGCAGTTAAACAATTACAACGTGGCATATATTGTATGGTATTAAGTGGTTTAAGACTCAAGTGTAACAAAGTGCCAGATCTCAATCTCGGGAACGTTAAGACGAGCAAAAAATATTGTGGCACCACAGATACATACAATTAGTGTGTCTGTGTATTAGCGTTCTAATTATTAAGCGTTGAAACCGTTTAATGTTTTATCGCAGATTGCGTGTTTCCATTAGTACCTAACCCGAGTGAAGTGTACTGCTAATTGTCGACTTCCCTGCCCGTCCGCCGCTGCGGATTCTCTATGCCAGTGCGCTGTTAATTAATAAACGGGGACTTCTGTTCTTTCTTATAATATTCTGCCTCTTTGTTATTATTACATCATAATCCACTGCACCGATTCCCCTACAAATTCAATGAATCATTCATGCAACTAATTTACTCATAGAAGATTTCTGACCATTTTAATGGGAAATCTTAACAGAAGGAACATTAATCTCACTCCTCCTCAGTCACGCTGCGGAAGCTCACCGGAAGCCGAACACTGTCGTATCATTGGTTGTCTGGGGGCGCATGCGCAGGCCGGTACTGTCCCCGAAGAGCCAATCGGAATCCCATTGAAACACAACAAACAGGCGCATCAGCTGATTACTGGCGCCGAAACAAGCTGTGATGTTTTGCTGTAGTGTAACAAAGTAGCCGTGAAAAGTTAACAATGACAGCTTTACCGACCGGCTAGTAAATGTGAGATACTCGCACTGCAGGAAGGGGTTTCTTTGGAGTGAGTGGCGGTTGTATCACGAACATATGGAAGCTAAAGGGGCAGCGTAAGCAGGATAGTAACGTGTAGTATGTACTCATAAAGATTACGGTACATACTGCCTGTTGTAGAAAGCTGGAACCTGAAGGAAACAGCTCAAACTAAAAGAAGACGATATTAAGCCACTACAGAAGCCACTGTACACTAAGCCACATACAGAATGGACTCTATGCTCGAGTCAAGACCACTGCTGGGACCACAGGAAAGCGGGCCGATCGAAAGGAAGTCGGAGCAAGACAGTTATTTAGAGTGAGTTACTTATGTACTGTTTAACAGACGCTTCTGTCCTAAACACACTTAATCGTTTAATCTATTTCAGTGCAGGGGGGTTTAAAAACAATAGCGCTCCACTCTAGGTTCTGGTGCAACAACTTATGAACAATAATCAGTGACAGTAACAGTAAGCTTCTCTGTTTCCATCTTATGTTTCTTTTTCCTCGGTGTGATCAGATCACGCTCAGTTAAATATTACAAGGATATCTGATTTCAGCAGGGTTTTTGCAGCATGCGGGCTTTATGAGGTTTGAATTGGCTTACACGTTTATTGGTGCATTTTCTAGGTAGTTTGTTAATTAAACAAGTAACAAATGCATAAAATGTAATATTAGAATATTTAGTATTAGCTCAGTAATGCACATGTTTTACTTTTATTGTCAATTGAAATGTGTCTTGACTCTTGATTGGTCTGGTAGAATATGACTTGCTGGAAAACAGCCAGATGTAGTTGTGACCTAACAATGGGGTTTTGTCATTAGAGATACTCGGTGTGCATGTGCACTGTGTGCAGTATATCTCTTAGAAAGTCTTAGAAAGCTTTAAGCATGTTCAAGTGATTTTAAGGAAGTGCTCATTTATAAATATCATCAGCTTCCTCATACTAGCAGTTTCAGCAGCCAAACATGCATATAAACATCCAGTATATCAAATGTTACACATAAAGTATTTTTTTGATTGTGTGTATCAAGTCTTAATATTCACTGCTCCCTCTGCGTCCCGTCAGTAAGGTGAAGAACAGGAAACTGTACTTGGCCACATTCGCAGCAGTCCTGGGTCCCCTGAGCTTTGGATTTGTCCTGGGATACAGTTCTCCCGCCATTCCGGAGCTACGCAGGATCAGCAACCCGCGACTGCAGCTGGATGCCGAGGAGGCCTCTTGGTTTGGTGTACGTGTTTGCTGCAGTCCAGCACAGGCTAATGTCTCGGCCTAACCCTAACCCCAGGTTGTATTTCTCTCACAGTCTGTGGTGACAGTGGGTGCTGCGTTCGGAGGGGTGCTAGGCGGCTGGGTAGTGGACAAGATCGGCCGAAAGCTCAGCCTTATGTTCTGCTCCCTGCCCTTCATCTTTGGCTTCACCCTCATCATCGCTGCCCAGGATGTCTGGATGCTGTACCTTGGACGCGTTCTCACTGGGCTGGCCAGCGGCATGACCTCCCTTGCAGCCCCTGTAAGTACCCTCTGTGTACGCTGTCTTGTGCTCGGTTCCATTTACCTTGGAGGTCAGAACCTGAACTGGGAATGATGTCACACATGAGTTAATGGCGTTCCAGTACAGCAAGTTGGAAAGTCATTTAGCAGTACCAGGGACCATGATGTCTTGCTTAGCCAGACGACTTGTCGGATTTAAGCAGAGGCGGACATTTTAGAAAGTAAAAATCCAGACCAAGATTGTGTTTCAACCAACCAGTTGAGTACTCTGTGACTGTTAATCTTTATACTCAACTGGTTGGTTGAAACAACATCCTGGTTTGGATTTTTACTTTCTGGACCTGAAATGTCCACCTCTGGATTTAAGGTACCTCAGTTTAAATGGGTTTTATCTTTTGTTCACTTACATTTAGCCCAGACTACCTTAAATCCGACAAATAATCCAAGTATGCAAGAAATCTTATAAGTTCTAGACCGGTTAATTGTTAGCCACTGTTAGCAATATCAGTTGATAACACATCACGCAGTGTTTTGCACATAAAACTCCATAGCAACACATCCACAGATAGCAGTTTTACAGTATTGTGTGTACGACCGATTTAATGAGCCACAAATAAAATATAAGTGGTAATAAGTAGTACAACACTACAACTTTTACTTCTATTGATAAAGGGTGCAGCCATTTTGGATTCTGAGCTCGGGGTTCTGTGGATTCCTCTGACTTGAGGAGGTGTTCCAGTTGAAATTTCCGACAATGAAACTCAGAATCTGTTACGGGTTTAAATGGAACGCAGCAGTCCTGCTGTCTGTTTAAATGAGGGTCTGATGTTAGGTAACTTCAGTCAGACTTACTGTATCTTCCTGAATTCTTCGAATTGCTGATATCCAACAATTGATTGCCAGTAAAGACAACACAAGGTGCCTGATTATGTCAGGAACTGGACTGTTTAAACAATATACTATTCATATTTTTTTCCATCATTATTTGTGCCTCTCTAGACCAGTGTTTCTCAAACCAGTCCTCAGGGACCCCAAGACGGGCCCTGCTTTTGCTGTCTCCCAATTCCCTGGGAGTTGGGAGGGACGAAAAACGTGCACCATCTCGGGGTCCCCGAGGACTGGTTTGAGAGAAAATGCTCTCTACCACTGCATTCTATTCATTCCTTTAATGCACCTTGTCAATCCTAATTATGGGATGAATGATTAATCAGTTACTTAATCATCCATAAATAATTTGCTGAATGCTAAATTGTCTGTTTTGGGTGCTTGCACTAATCGTTCATCAATTTATCAGTCATAACCTCATAACCGGTTCAGCACCATGAGGATCCTGGATCTCTGCTGGTATAAGACATGTGGCAGGGGAACATCCTGCATGGGATAACTCCATTGTGGGACGTACACATGAACGCTCCCACACATTATAGGCAGATGGGAGAAGAAACATGCATAGCATGGTGGGGGGTGGGACATGCAAAGTCCCCCCACACAGCAGGGGGCGGGAATCCCTAACCATGTAAGTGTAAAGCAGCAGAGCTCCTGACCAGCAACACCACCTATATCCTAACACGGCTAACACCTAATAAGGGGTTATGGTGCTCTTCACATTTAGCTGTAGATGGAACACAAGGAACAATAATGGTTAGATAGGTCTACTTTATTAAGTCATTGGTTTGATGGGATTGGGGGGGGGGCAATGGTGAAAGTTTTCGAAAAGAAGGGAGGCCGGCCTTTATGATGCCCCTTTCTGGCGAGACCCCTGAGCTTCGGCCCAGGTAAACCCTTGCATTGAAGCAGTCTGTATTCATTACAGAGGAACAATGCTCTATACAAGGTGATTTTGGATCTTGGCCTCAGTTTGAGAACTGTTGTCCTAGTCACTTCTGGATTCTCTTTGTCCTCTTCAGCTTTACATCTCGGAGACTGCCCACGAGCGTGTCCGAGGGACATTGGGGTCCTGCGTGCAGCTCATGGTGGTGACGGGGATTTTGGGATCTTACGTGGCAGGTACGACTTTAAGGCATTTTCACGGAGCAGCTATGAATGAAAGGTTCATTTGCAATGGAGCCGGTGCTTCCGTATTTGGCATAAGGAACTGGAGATTCAGTATGACAATGGCGTTCATTACAGAAGAACATTAATTAGAAACTGATGCAGTTATAACCAATGCGCATTAAAACAGTATGAAAAACAGTGCACCATAACTAGTATCTGTCCCTGTACCAACTGCTCTTGAGTCGACATGAAAAAGAACAAGTAACGATGGGCTCTGTGTGTAATGTAAGTCCATGTACACAGCACCAAACAAACTAGGAAATACTGCTTTTACATCTGTAGTCCTTGGCGAATAAAGCTGATTCTGGTATACTCATTAACATGGCTCATGGGGAGTAGCTGATCTGGTGCTGTCGGCTTTGGATGCTGTTGCTGCCCTCAACCTAGTTCTCTCACTGAGGCCTTTATCACTTGGACAAAAACACTGCTTTTTGACCTTAATCGTGTTGAATCTAATTGGATTTGCTGTACCCGAAAGACTGCACCACTTAAAGCCTGATTGGCGCTAATGGCATTCAGAAGGTCTCTTCTCTGAAATGGGCGAAGCAGCTTAGGAATGCATTTCAGCATCTGTCTGTAACTCCCCAATCTTGTTCCTGTCCCAGGTCTGGTGCTCGACTGGCGTTGGTTAGCGGTGACCTGCTCCGTGCCTCCGACCGCCATGCTGCTGTTCATGTGTTTCATGCCGGAGACTCCCCGCTTTCTGCTGTCGCAGGGCAAGCGGCGGGAGGCGGAGGCGGCCCTGCATTTCCTGCGGGGACCGGAGGCCCCAGCCGAGTGGGAGTGTGCTCAGATCGAGGGGGCCACCCGAGAGCAGGTGAGGGGCCCAAGCACAGGAGACTCTGACTTCTGTGACAAGTCTATGCTGAAGACTGTTAAACCACTGAAGCTCTTGATTACAGTTACAGTAGTAATGTGTTACTGAGCCTTTTTTCTGAACCTCCTAGCATGTGAGTGGCAGACTGTGCAGGTCAATGACCACAAAATGTCTTCGCAAGCGCTTTCTGACTTTTCAGTCCCAGAAAGCTCAGTTGCATCATAATGGTTAATCATCTACAGGATACACAGTGTTGGATTAATTGTTTTTTCTTTTTTATATATAATTCCAAAGTTCATATCAGTCAGGCAACAAAACAAGTGTTTTTTTTTTTTACTTTGTTTTATTTAGAAAAACGAATGATACACGAATTAACTGGTTCTTATTTTCCCCGCTTTGTGTTAAAATGGTGTGATAGTAGCCCAAACTATTGACTGTCTTTGTAAATATGTTCGATACAATATTGAATAACACTTTACTTGAGGAGCCACTAATAATGTAGTACTGTAATACACTCTTACGTAATGGATTAACATACCAGAAACTGAGTATTAGTTATGTGTTGATCCCCTGATCCCGTATTCATACATCATTGGTTTACGTATGGTCAATGGTTCACGTATATCATGCAGTTACTATATTTGTTCATGGTTTGTATTTGAGTAGTAACTGATTTACTAAAGTACTTGTGCCTCCTCAAGTAGAGTGTCACCTAATATTAAAAGTAATTGAAAGTATTGAATGTTATTGAAAGTAACATTGTGTTACTACTCAATGATCTAGCGGTTTAAAATTCAGATGCTGTTCAGAAATTCGGTAGAAAAATAGTAATAATCAGACTGCAGTAACATGTTCTGCTTCCTATCCGTGCAATTGATCTGCTTGGCAAATGTTATCATTGGTGCCCTGCCGTCACAGAATAAATGTATCTGACAGACGTGATACAGTCAACACCAGAACACGGCCTGGAATGGATGAATAGGGGTAACCACATCCACATGACGGCAGTGATAAGACTCTGGGACTCGGGGTCCAATACCCAAAATTATAGGAAATGGCCTTGCACGTCCCAGGGTTTCTGATTTATGTATGGGCAGATTGCCTTAGTGGCTGGTGTACCAGGGTAACCAGTATCTTATGAACAGTAATCTGGGAGTAATGTGTAGGGTTAAACCCAGCTAGGGTAGTGAAAGCCCAGTAAAGGGTGAGTTTTTTTTTTTTTTTTTTTTTTTTTTTTTTTAATGGTACCCTCCATTGGGTTTAAAATCAAACCACCCAGTAGCATCCATTTTTGCAGCTGATGTGCCGGTTCGCTGGGAACATGTTCTCTTTGAGCGTGGATGGGGTTGAGTCGGTGCTGCTGTCCCCTGTCTCTCTGCAGGACAGCCACCTGCAGTTGTCTGACCTCAAAGACCCTGGCATCTACAAGCCCCTGCTGGTGGGAGTTCTAATGATGCTCTTCCAGCAGCTCACGGGCATCAATGCCATCATGTTTTACGCTGAGACCATCTTCGAGGACGCTCACTTAAAGGTACGGCACCGAGACCGTAAGGCTGCTCATCCTTTAATTCCCACAGTATCTTTATATAAAGTCTCTCTTATGTTTATTTTAACTAATTTCATTCAAAAACCTTAAAGCTGAATTATGAACTAATGCCAGAGATTTATGAATTACAGTAGAGTCTCGCTTGTCCAACATAAACGGGCCGGCAGAACGTCGGTTAAGCAAAAATGTCGGATAATGGGAGGTGTTAGGACAAAGCCTATTAAACGTCAAACTATGTTGTAATTTTACACATTACGAACCTAATAATCATGTTTTACAACAAAACAACAGAAAAAATGAACTGAAAAAATCAACGTACAGTTATAGAATTGTCTGAAGTTAAATACAGTATGTACTTAAAAAGTTCAGTCCTGTGACGAGCGCGCCACTGTACAGCCGGGCTAACTAATTAGCTGCAGTAGAGTCGGGAGCAACAAAAAATATACGACGCTCACGCTCGCAACTTATAGTTCTTGTTGCCGATTGATGCGTTCTTTTTTTTTTTTTTTTTTTTATTTTGCAGTGAGATGTCTGATAATACAGAATGTTGGATAAGCGAGACTCCACTGTATTGTGAGACAGAGATGCATCTGTCCTTGGACCAGACTGGTAAACTGGCAGAATAGATAGGAATGTTGCATTCGAATTGTTGAAATACAGGATCTGTTTCTTGTTTTTGAAGAACTCCATAACATCAGGGTGGGCAATCTTATGCGCAAAGGGCCAGGATGTATCCAGGTTTTGAAGATAACCTTTAGGTCAGCTGTTCAAATGCAAGTGTGAGGACTCTTCAGCCAATCAGTCCTGTAATTAGTAATCTAATTAGGGAGTTGTAGCCAAAATCCACATACTCAATGGCCCTTTCTGGATAAGATTGCCCACCCCTGCCCTACCGATATAGTGGCAGAGGGTACTGTGTGTGGCCCGAGTCTGACCGGACTCAAAGACAGATGCGTGTTCCTGGATGAAAGTGGATTTGAATGAAGGTGGCTGATGATAGGCGTCATCGTTTGCTTATCAGAATAGCGACGTGGCTTCAGTGATAGTTGCAGCCTTCCAGGTAATCTTCACGGCCCTGGCCGCAGTGGTTATGGATCGGGCTGGGAGGAAGGTCCTGCTCATTGTGTCAGGTACGTAAGTATCGGTGAGTGTGCCAAAAAGTTCTCTGAGAGTTAACTGTACAGCTGTCGATGCATATTTAGTGCTTCCTATTTAAAGCACCTATTGCCACTACTGACCCCTCCTGTGTTGTGCAGGTTATTGCAAGTTATTGTTAATGTTCATAATTTATTACCAGAGATGAGGCATACCTAAGATGAACAAAGCAGTTAAAGGGCTGTCTTGATGCAAGATCTATTCAGTTTATGTTCACAAATTTTACAAATACAGGGGACCTTATAATGAGCAGTGTGTGAAACACCCGGACCTGTCAAAAAGCCCCATAATCCTTGACCACACGCATTCTGCCATTGGACATACAGCCTAATATGACTAATCTTTATACCTTTGTTCAGTTATTTAAAAGTTCACCGGTTTTATTTGGTGCTCCTGTTATCTTTCCCACACCTTAACATTTTCCTAGATATGTCTGTAATGCTATAATTCCTTTGGCTTTGTAATGTTTTGTATAATGAAAATTCCTTTCCTTAAGAAAAGTCCTTGTAATGGCTCTGTAATGTTGAAGCCTTAATTCCCATAAACACAGGGTGCAGCGTAATGTTTCGGTTAGCCACCGTGGTCTGACAGTTCCTTTGTCTTAGGATTATCGAGTCTTGTGTCGTATAGCTTGAATTACAGCAAAAATTAGGCAGCGATAGGGTTCTTTATATTGCGTGTGGTGTCAAATGGGAAAGAAAATGAATTCCTCCCATTATATTGCTCATAGTCCCTTAGTGAGTCAGGGCGTTGGATGCCAGCAGCCGCTCCACCCAGCCACCTGGTAAAGTTTGAGCAAGAAAATATTAAACTGGGAGGGACGTTAAATCCAGCTTCATCCCGTGACGTGACTCTGTACGCCGGGCTTAGCGCGTGCGGCGCTCCGAGTGCGGCTCCGGCAAACCTTCCTCAAATTCTGCATCCCCTCCGGTTTGTTTGTTGATTTGCTCCAGGGGTCGCCATGGCAATCAGCACAGCAGTGTTCGGAGTGTACTTCAGGTTGTGCAGCCCGAATCCCAGCAACTCCTCGGACTTCAACCCCCCGCTGGTGTCCGACGGCCCACAGACCGATTTGTCCTGGCTCGCCCTCACCAGTATGGGCGTCTTCATCACTGGTGAGGAAGGCCAAACACTCGCGCAGCTGGCTTCACTACTTCTTTGTGAGCAGAGCTGATTGGACGGCTGCACACGAGTGATCTTTTAGTACTGATTTTGATTGCTTTATGGCGGAGTGGTGGCTCTGAGGCTAGGGATCTGTGCTGGCAACTGGAAGGTTGCTGGTTCAAATCCCGTGAATGCCCAGAGTGATTCTACTCTGTTGGGCCCTTGAGCAAGGCCCTTAACCTACTATTGTTTCGTCCTGGGTATGATGTTAATCTACATCCAGCCCTGCAAGGAGGTCCTCCAACTTTTAGGGGAACAACTTGGAGGTTTGTGGGAGGATCGGCACTCGAGCCACTGGAAAAAAACGCACACTGGTCCATTCGGAGTAGTGTGGTGCTGAGGTATCACCTACTGCATGGCTGCACTCAGGTTCTCATCCCTGAGGTGGTTTGTCATGTGGTGGGTGCGGCAACGCGCTGTAATCAGTGCATGTTCCTTACCTTACCTTGATGACTTAGATTCAGTGAGACTGTGATGTCCTTCCAGCCGGCCCGTCCTTGTCCCTGTGACATCTCCTTGCCACTGCCACCTCAGGCTTGTTCACTTGGGGCTTTGGGCAAGGATAATGTAAAGCACTTTGAAACAATGAAATCTTGTGAAAATGCTCTATACAAATAAAAATCAGTTGAATTGAGATTTAATTCAATGACACAATTTCATGGCATTGGGCATCATTAGTTATGACTGCATCAAGTTGAATTGAAATACAACAATGTTCCTTTATTTAATAGAAATGATTTTTAACACTTGAATACAAACACATTTTAGCCATTTACACAAGGTGTCTCCCTTCGAGTGTATTCTCAGTATTCTCAACCAATTCAACATTGCATGTTAGTAGCCCAAACTAATACACTGGTTCTTGATCCTTTAACTTTTATCTTTTTTCATGCAAAACAGTAAGGTTACAACCTTCTGTTTCATTGTATTCATTGTCCCTTCAGCCCCAGATGATCTGCACACTGTACTGATTTGATTGACGTTATATCATAGTTTCATCTTTAATACTGTGTTCCGCTAAATGGATCATTAAAGACCACATAAGCATTGTTTGGCAGACCATAAAATCTACAGGAAGCTCTGGATTGCGTTTTTACTGCTTTTGATCATGGGCTGGATGCACTTTCCCTTCCCCCAGGCTTTGCCCTTGGCTGGGGCCCCACCCCTTGGTTGGTGATGTCAGAGATTTTTCCCACCCCTGTGCGTGGTCTGGCCAGTTCCGTTTGCGTCCTCACCAACTGGAGTGCAGCTTTTGTAGTCACCAAGACTTTCCAGGATCTCACAGTAAGGGGCCCTTGGTTCTTAACTTTGGAGACTTGATGGGGATTGGCATTGATCACACTGTGCATTATAATAATTGACATTCATTACAAAAAAAAAATATCATGTGAAGTAAATCAGGTATTAAATGTGGAATATTTTGTCTTTCAGAACCTCCTTTCCAGTGCTGGGACGTTTTGGCTCTTTTCTGCACTTTGCGCACTCAACGTAGTCTTTACGATCTTCTGTGTCCCAGAGACCAAAGGCAAAACCCTGGAAGAGATCCAGGCTCGTTTCAAAGGGACAGCTTAGTGTCGTCCTCCACCAGACACAGAATCAGATGGGGAAAAAAGTTAAGACCTGGAATGGGGAATTTCAACCTGATGTTGTCACTTATTGGTTGTGCCAGTATTAGTTTGGCAAGTGTGAGAGATGTCGATTTTGTGCATCCCTCCTTTGGTACGTCCTGCTTGTTGTGACTCTTAGTGGCTGACACTCACCTGCCTTGCTGAATGGAGTCTGCTAGCCACCAAACACCAATTACAAGTCTGTTTCAGACTACTGTAATTATCATTTTTTGGATGTCATTCTTGGGATTGTTGTATGCAATAGAGTAAATGATTATTGTGTGTTGTAAGCAAAGTATGGACATTTGTGAAAAGAGTAATAAACTACCGGTCTACTAAACCACTGACCTATGATGCTAAACTCAGGTTTTTTGTCTTCTTCTAGAACCAGTTGGTCAGGGCTAAAAGCTGGACTGAATGGCTTACTGTAGGCTATTGTATACAAGGTCTCAATTTCAGAGGCTTGTAGTCAAATTCTGGTGTTGATTTGACCACAAGCTTTTGAAACCATGTAGGACAGATAACCCCTGAAATGTTATGGTGCAAGGCAGGCAGTCAAATAAAATTAGAAATTTTGTTTTTCTTTGAAGAGCACTTCCTGTGATTTGGTACAGAAATTTTCTTGTCATTTGCTTTGTGTGCAGTATTGTATTACAAGCTAATAATATGTTGGTAATTGAATGATTTGACAGACCATTTACAGTCCGTTCCACCTTTTTTGTGTTCCATTTGCGTTCAGACTCTCTACTTTGTCACACTAGCGCTAATGTTCTCTGTGACCATGTTCCACATATTCCGTGTATCCGCCAACATCCAGCCACTAAGACTTTGATCCCAGAAGGGAAGAGTAAGACTTCATACCTTCATATCTGTACTTTGGGAGAACTTATTGAAGAATGAAGTAGTATGCTTACTACTGGCAACCTTTACAAAAGAGTAGAGCATTTGTTCATATTCTTTGAGGTAAATAGCTTTGCAGTATAGCTACAATGTTAAAGTACAGTATAGTAATCCATTTATCTGCAGGTTTAAATTGTCTAGGCCTGGGTGACTGTTGATTTCTCATTGCTCTCTTTCCAGTAAAGTTGTAGCTCTGTCCTGTGACTTGTGTAGGTTTGTCACCATCAGGATCATGGTTGGGATCTCCATGTTTGACCTGACTGTGCAGGATAGCAATGATGTGTGTGTCACTTTGCAGGAGCAGTGGATTGTGGGCCACGTGTAGGGGTCAGCTGGTTCACAGAAGCGACACCACCCGAACATGACACATGCATGACAAGCACGAGACAACGCCCCGCACATACCTGCAGCTATGTCTGACATGTCGCCACATGCAGGTTGTCAGATTGCCAGGATAAGCTCTCAACATACAGTAAGCTTATGGTTCCCAGCGCGTTCACCTAGTAAGGAGAGATGCAAGTTGTTTTGGGGGGGGGGGGGGGGGGTGTCAAGAGTAGCGGCAAGCA
>JAODKC010000044.1:32032638-32053298 GCA_026777985.1 Mormyrops attenuatus | reverse complement strand
GCTCGACCACTGGCAATAAGATTTCACGTTATAAACACTGGGTGGAACGGCTAAAGTGTTTCGATGGCATCTTGCAGACTGTAATATAAGGCTACCCCTTCCTCTCTGTTCCTCTCCCTCGCCTGCTCCTGTGCTCATTGGCATACCAGCTGCCGAGTGCGGGAGAGGGGCGGGGTGGGGCGGGGTGGGATGGTGGCGGGGGGGGGTGCAGCGCTGCTGGGGCTCCAGTCAATGGCAGGCCGTCTGGGGCATGAATAGGCCTAAAGCGAGCTGAGCAGCATGGACAAAGGAGGACGGGATAGAAGAATGAGCCAGTGATTGAGCTGCAGAATGTAGAATGGAGTGAAAGAATGAAAGAAAGCCGGAGCAGAGGGCAAGAAAAGACCGGCCCGGCCACCTGTCTCTCTTTCCCCCTCTCTGTGTCTCTCCCTCTGTCACTCTCTCTGTCTCCCCATGCAGGCCTTACGGATCTGTGTGTCGCGGTCAGAGATTCCCAGAGAAGCTGGGAACACGCCGCCTTTGAGGGTCGAATGGGCCCGACGTCGACTCCACCTCAAATCGCAGTCCACCTTAATCTTCGCCTCTGCTGAATGGTGCTAACACCTAGGTGCCTGAATTCTCAGAATGCAACCCTGAGTTTCACAGCTCGCATTTTACTCGTGCTGCAAACAACATGATATTTACCTAAATTGGCCGTGAACCAGTACCAGACACTGTCTGGAGTTCAAAAGCCACTGCCATATTTAATAAATGTCAATGCTCATTACCCCCTCAACCATGTGGGCACAAGGTCAATGCATCATAATTAATATGCATTAATTATGTCTCAATATAATAACCTTGACAGATGCTGTGGATTATATGCATTTCAATTAACAGAAAAAATACACAAATGCATACTGTAAAGTACCTTAACTGCCATAATTGTCATGATACCTTTCCCTCCATTTTTCCATATTCACCAGGCTGCCTTTGACTTCATGCCTGTCAGTCTCTACGCAGAGCTTTGAGCTTGTAAGCTGTAGTTCGGTTTTCATTTTCAGTTTCAAAACTAGTTAATATGACCTTTAAGCTCCCTTTGTGGTGCCTGCTGATAGCCCAAGATATTAGCAAGTCTTCGTACTTTAAATGAATTCATTATGATTACTTCCTCAGTGTATACTCATTCTTTTCCTACAGTACACTAGTGACATTAATCATTTTGTGTGCAGACTATTATTTTTGTGTTCAGAATTGACATAAATCCTTTACAAAAATTAGACGTTTACAAAAACACGTCAATAGAAAAATGAGAGCAAAAAAATAAGCTCTGCTTACTGTGAGGAACAAACAGACAAGAACTGAAAACAAAAATGGGAAAACAGGCTGTCTTTGTCCTTCTTTCCTTTAATGTCTCACTATCCTCTACACTGAGCGCCAAGTCCTGTTCGATCTCCGCATGTAGTGCAATGAGCATGTGCAGTTGACGACAGCTGACTTACCATTCTAATCAAAGATATGACAGCCTGAACAATCATTGCTAAATTAGGAGGTCTGTCCCCATGTCCCCATCTAAATCCATGTCGTAAATCAAGAGCTTCCTAAACTACTATAAGAAGTTTCGCCTAAGCAGACCTGGAGAAATGAAGTTTCTACATCTCTCGCCAACAGAGTCCTCTGCTATTTTGTTATTTTAATCTGCGGTGTAAACGAAGAACTTCCTGGATTGCTGTAATGCATTTTACTTAAGGAGTGTCCTTGCTTGCAGGTCATGCAAAATATATCTTGTATAATAAATAACTGAAATATGAGGCACATGGCCGTTTCACTGTTGACAGTTGCTGCCATATTATCCATCTGGTCTGGAGCATTACACAATGGGGAGTTTGCGCCTTATACTTTACAGAAATATGTAAAGATGCTATTATGCAATATCCTGAAGCCGTTTGCAGTGGTAAATTCACATAACTGGCCCCCAACTATCCTGCCAGCTAACAGAGTAGGTAGGTTACAGTGCAAACAAAACCCAAAAACGGTCAAAACCATTCTCTGACCCAGGAGCTCTGTGATCACATATCAGCCCATGAGTCGATGACCTTTAAAATATACTGACAATTGAATAACCTAGATGAATTTCTCTGTATTCACTATAATGTGATATAGAATTGCTCTTGCTCTTGACCCATTCTAATTCTTTTTACATTGTATCAGTCAACAAATACCGGTAAAATAGCTATATCAGTTCGTTTTGTAGCAACTATCTGAACTAACACTTCAGTTGTGCTTATTCGTAATGTACCATTCGGGAGAATAAGGCTGTAAAACGGACCAGATGACAATCGCCATAGGCCATGATCAGTGCTAATGGTGATGAAGTCGATGAACGTGGCTACATTTTAATAGCAAATAAAAAGAAACAGGACAGGGCAGTGGACGAGGACGCTGGAGTTTATGTAAGGACTGATTGAATTGGCCAGAATCTGATACAATGATGTAAACTGCTTAAACAAGGAACTGTATGTAATACCAAGAAGAATGAATAAAAAGGAGACTTATAGTTTGAGGTAATATCCTTTTGATAGGGACTTCTATCCCCTCTGTAAGGGGTCACGCACACTGTTACCGCAAAGGAGATCATCCTTTTAGAAATGTTAGACACAGACTGTCCCTGCAAAGAAGCAGAAATTTGTGGCCTGCACTTGTGGATTTGACTAATCACATGTGTAAGGTCGTCTCATTATCAAGTAAGAAAAATGAGGTCAAAGTTCACTTGAGAAGTCTGAAGAGGCTAAACATGACCTACTACAACTGATTTCTTAACAAGTTACATGAACCATTGGTTGGTGTGTCAACACGGGAATGAAGGTTACTTTAACTATTCTACGGCTTTGAAGATTTGTTGGCTATGTTGCATATGATTATTACATGTATACTGGGAAATGCAAATTCATGCCTGTATGACATGTGTCAGATGGCATTTCTTAACAATCCCTTTGTGCAGCCTCAGTCATTCTTTGAGTTCAATCTATTCCATCACTGTACCATGAGTGGTCCATGAAGGAATGGATGATAACTTTTAGATTATAGTGACTTCGCATCTTTTTCACTTTAATAGGCTGGTTAAATGTACTGAGTGAGCATTGACACATAGGGAACCTTCCCAAGGGCTAAAGAGGCCCATATGTATTACGGGTGCATTCATGCCTCTATTCAACAGACATGACTGAGATTGTATTTTGAGAATATGAACCACTTTCCATTTGTTACTACGGGTCTATGGGCATTGTTACTTAAGAAAACACTAAGAAATAGCAGCCGAAAAGTCAGAATGATGCATGCAAAGCATAACATTTACAATAAAACAGAAACACACACTTGATGCAGCCCCTTCTATGTCAACTTGGGGTCTTGTTGTGACAACAGACATCCATCAAAGAAAATAAAGACAGCATGTGATATGAAAGCAGTCATAGTCTATTAATACCCTTCCGTATGTATGCAGGTTTCAGTAATTCACCACATGGAGGTTGTGAATATCATACACATTTAAATACATATAATAAGAGGTATTGTAACTTAGGGAAAATATACAAGAGTAATTAAAAATGTTTCTTTTATTGGTCAAATGTCAAAAGTGTACAGGATAAAATGGAACTAAGACAGGATGTGTGGTTCTGAGGAAGACTCTCATACCAAGGAGAGGGAACAGGATTCTGATCTGTAAGGCTTTCCATTGCAGGTCCACACCCAACCCATAATTATTGTTTCCTAGCAACTCAAGAAGAAGAGGTGGGGAGAAGAAGAATACACTCAGCACAAGTTTAATTTTTTTTTTACTGACTTGTATACAAACGTACAAAATTACAGCACACGGTTTCTCTCCACATATCATCACAGTGTTACATTTTTAACAATACAAATAAAACGACAAACATATCAGAACATCCATAGCACACAAGACCATCACTGCATGTCTCATTTGCAATCTTTTGTTTCAGGTAAAAGACACTTCAGCACTTCTCAATTAATTAAACCTACTCATTTTACTCTTATGTCATAAATGTTATGACACAGTCAAGTAAAACAGTTGTGCATCATGCAACTTTTCGTTACAATGATCTTACCATCAGATATATAGTCTCCCTTTAATAACAACGGGGAACAGCACTTCACAAAAAGTGCTCATTAATTGTTCAACCATTATATTTATATGACGTCATATATAATGTATAACAGCTGATTAAAGATACACGAACGTCTTCGAAAACATTACGTTTTACGAAGTAGCACATTAACAAAAACAATTGATCCTGGAATTTTTATACAATAGTATTTGTGTTCCTTTTTTCTATTCAGAAAAAAATAAAATGTTGGTGTGACACCAACAACTAACATCACAGTCAACAGTGCAATATTACAAAAATAAAATGATCAAGTTTACCACAAGCAATGCATATATATATATTTTTTTTTATTTATCTCCAATCTACTTTCCGACAATATTCCATCACTTGTGTTTTTGCTTGGGTCTGCGCTGGCCATCGCCGCTGGCATGGCCTCTGTATTGCCGGCTAGCCAATCAGATAAGAACTACGCTACGGGCCCTCGGCCTCCCAATAGATCTTTTCGTCCAACGACCACCTGACCCCTTGTTCATGTCTGGGGTCTGTTAGCTTTTCAATCCAAACATAAAAAACATGACAACAAACGCAAAAAAAAAAAAATTCTGAACGAGCAGCATAGAAATACACATCATTAGGCATTTCGTGATTTAAAAAACGCAGCAGATTTGCATGAGTAATGTAAATTATCCTGTAATCCCGCGAAATAACAATAATAATGTAATAGTTACAATAGGAAGTCCTGCTCAGTAGTAACTGTTCCTTTACTTTCGCTCCTGTAGTTTAACAGCCACTGGGGCCATTTTAATATTCTTGTGCAAGCACTCCTCCCTTCTTAAGGCATAAAATATAGACAATGTTTCTCTCTGGAATCAGCATTGGATGTTACGGTGACCTGGAAGTGCCCTGGGTTTCACAAAACCAACATTTTCATTCCATCAGCATGCCTTCGTAAAGAAAAAAAAGTTGGAAACAATTTCTTACCCACACACACAAGAGTTTGGTTTTCTACTGTGGTAAAGAAAAACATCGAATAGAAACTAAATAAAACGCTCTTGGTGAAACTGATAGTGATGTCCATATATTAACTGGTATGACATACCATAACTGGTATGAAATACACTCTTGCTCAAGGTGAGTAATAATACATTGAAATGTCGTGCAACCCAAGCTTATCCTGAAGTGTCATCAAAGCTGATGTATTGTAAAGACTGTGAAGGCTATACAGTTGGACAACTGGATACTGCACAGTCGAGGTAGCTGGCAAAGGAATCCAAACACAGACGCATGCTCTGAATGCTTAATGGCGTCCTTTCGGGATCTCCTCACGGGACAGCATTTACGGGATAACAAGCGGCTTTAAGCATCAGGGAACCCATTGGAACCCATCCGTGGAAACTTAGAAAGACACCGACTGCACGTATATACGTATTGTTTAAACAGCATAGGGAAACGGGGAAACATTTAAAAGGATCTATTCCCTTATTAGCTACAAACTCGGCGGTTATGCGGACCCTTCGGTACCACCGGACTACTAAAACAAATGAGTTTAATTTATATAGTGTTCTTGGTTTTCTACGGGACGAAAAGAAATATGACACAAAATAGAGGATTACTGTGACTGCCTATAGAATAATTAGTAATGCAACGAAATAGATGGACTTGATTCTCTTGTTTAGCTCTTCCCATTGAGATACTGGCGGAGTGTGTAACATTTTTCATTCAAATAAAAAGCGGTGTAATTGACAGAAAGCAGATTGTAAATGAGAATAACTTAAAAAAAGAAAAAAACGGAACAGCAAGCCAGATGGCGCAGTCTTAAAAGTGGCTTGGCAGCGAGGACGTGGGCTTTTGGGCTTTCTGCACATCAGCGTCTAAGCGAGCACTTCCAAAGTATGAATAATTCACCCCCAACAGGGAAAATGCTTTCTAAAGTACCGACGGAACGACAGTGTTGTTTCAGATGTAATACAGGAAAATGGCTTGTGGCAAAATCACTCTGACCAAACATTCCCAGCCCCTTTGCAAGAAAAAAAAAAAGATAAAACGTGCTTCTTTAACTTTGGCACAAGTGAGTAAACTGAAAGGCTGGTCGGCAAGTTCGGCTCTCGGCGTTTACCTGACAGCACAGGCGGATCACCGTGCGCCGGATGAGTACTTCGCCTTCGTGATGAGGTACAGCATTATGTCTTGATGTCCTCCAAACGCGGCGATATGTAAGGCACTCCAGCCGTCCCTGTTGGCTAAACGGATATCGGCCCCGAACTTCACCAACAGCTTGACCAGTTCAAGATTCCCGTCAATAACCGACTGATGGAGCGCGGTCTGTCCCTCCGGGCCGAAAGAGTTGACGTTGAATTCGCAGTTTGTCATGTTCTGCAGGAGCGAGTGGAGCTCTTTCGTGTTGCCCTTCTTCACCGCCTCTTGGAAGACTCTTTGCGGCGCGGAGCAAGTCGATACGTCCGCCTGGCTCATGGTTTTAATGGAGTACGAACTGGATGGGTGACCCTTTCTCTATACAAGATTGCGGGCTTTAGTCTCGGCCCAGAAATTATTCGAAATGCGATCAACTTGGGTTAATACCTACCAGGTAAACTGGAATTAAAACATATATCCCAACTAGAACCTAAATAATAAAAACAAGCGAATGGATGGCGAGATTTTAGTTCTGAAGGCGAGAAATCCAGCCAAAAATACAGATTAAATATTTAACTGGAGTCTTATCTTTTGCAGTCTTCACTTCCCCTCTCTTCAAACGATGTAGCAGCGCCGCTTTTACTGTACAGGTTAATCTGAGTGTATTCCTCTATCAGCTGCACAAAAGAGAGGTCCTCCAAAACTCTTCGATTAACTGACCGATGGCATGTGCTCTTCTTGTGATATTTACCTCTTGATCGGCACGTCTTTTCTTGGTTCCCCTGAAGAGCCACTGCAGTCCGTCCTGTAAAGGGTGGCTGCGAAACAAAGTCATTTCAAGTCAGCTCACTGAACGACATTTTGGTGAGATTAAACACCCTTATCACTGTTTTTTTTTCACTTTGTAGCTGTTGCTATAGATTATTTATATACTCGCCTGTATTGCTTGGACCGGTAGTGGTGAGGTGCAGTGGAAATCCGAGCTACGTGCGCGCAGTGCACCCTGCCTTGCGCCGACAGTCTGTTCTTTCCCTTGAGCGCGTTGAGGGAGCTATTTTACTTATTCTGTATTTGCATAACAATGAAACGCCAAAAAATTCTGGGTCAGGGGCGGAGACCAAAGCGCATAATAGGCTGTTGGGGATATTTTGGGAGGATCCATAAACTTGGGACTGTACAAAGACATGCGTGTATATCCAATCGGGAAAAAATGAAATAAATGCGATATCCTCTTTGTATAGCTTATGAATATGCGAATATACACATATCTAAAAAACTGATGTGGAAAAATCGCATGTTCCTTACCTTCACTCGTTCATATCTTACAGAAGTTTTCCATCATGATTGTGTGGATGCATTTGAAATGACTCTTCCATGCCAGTCCTGTCAATTAGCTGAGCGAAACCCAACAAAAGTTGCAAAATTAGTCAGCTTCGGTTTAAATATCTTTGTACAGTTTGCGTTCTTGGTTGATTTTAATGATAAAACTGCCCACTAGGATTAAATGTTACATGATTAGAGCTATCAGTCCCCGGATCATCTGATTTTATTTCGATTTCTTTTAAAGCATAGAGTACTTAAGAGTATTGAATTTATAACGAACGAAATGGAAGACTTCCTCAGGATGCGAAAATGTGCAGTATAAATACTCCAGGAAACTTTCCGTGAAATAAAACTCTTGCTTTCAAAACATCCGTGCTTGCATGTTATCTTCTTTTGTTAAATGCCCGTGTCATGTAGGCGATAGAAAAAAAAACTTATTTTTCTTAATTCGTTACTTCAAAAACACACATTTGACATGCTCGTCTTAGTGTTTATTGCGGTCTTCCCATTTGTTTAATGACAGCAGTACTTCAAATGAGAAAGTTCTGTGCACCATTTCCTGTGCAAGTGAATAGAGGCGCAGACTGTGAAACACGCAATGCATCAGCACCGTGGGAACCGGACTGATGCACATCTGTGCTTTGCCGTCTGCTGGCTTGGACGCAGACGCACGGCGTGTGAAGTCATACATGTTGTGGAGCCATTTGCCATTGCGCCATAAACGACCGAGCTTACTGAAAATAATTGCGACAAACGGTGTACTAGTTTGTTGCACATCACAAGCGGGAGTTTCACAAAAGTAATATAGATAAACCCCTCTGAAGGTTTGTCACGACACTGTTCCTTAATATTTCTAGCGCACAAATAGCTATTTTCCGTGTTATTTCTCTCAGCTGTCGTGCGTTATAGTCTCTACATTCCGTATTAATTATATAGGCTATTCTGAAGAATGTAAGGAAATTGACCTACATATTATCTTGATCTTTTTGATGGTGTAATGTACCACGTTTAAACCAGGAAGTCACACTATAATATTAAGATTTTATAAATGAACAGCACATATTAGGAACTCAGCCCATTAATTGGACTTGAATAGGCCTACTTTGTTTAAAGTCCACATTCTGCTACTACTAAAATTTAACCAGGCTACATTTGTCATAATAAAACTCTTGTATAAATATGAAAAAGAAAAATAAGACCAATTATGTTTGAATATGAATTTGTTTGGTGCAAGGAAGCTAAGTGATACCATATTAAGCTAAATCCTACAGAAATACCCAAACGACGATTTTGTTTCCCCTTGGTTTATTGCGCTGTGGTCAGTGTAGTTAAGATGTCTTCGCGCCTGACCTGCTGGTGGAAGTCGCGCTGGGAGGAGCCTGACAGGTCGTGAGGGGTGGGGTGTCGGGGTGGAGTATCGTGATGTCACTGCAGATGGGCGGGATTTCGAGACTCAATTCATTACCATGTGTTTTAGGAGCGTGGGAAACAGTCGAGCTTTTCTTCTCAGCACAGAGAATGAGGGAGATCAAATAACATAGTTAAAAAAACACCCAAGGCTGCTGTACTGTTAAAGTTGGGCAAGGTTCGTTGTCCAGACGAGGAAATTTCGTCAAGGTATTTAAAAAGAGATTGCTAGGACACGCGCGAAACAATTACCCAAGGATATTTTGTTACTTGGGGAAATTTGTAGCTTTATTAAACTTTTAAGCACTGGAAGTGCATGTCACATATTTAAAATATATTATGCATATTAGCTAGTGTTTCTCATTTCCCAATAATATAAATTCAGCGTCCTATGGAAAACTCCGGCGTCTTATTGGAAACATATTGACATGCAGTATTAGTCATTAATTATAAATGGTTTCTTGGAAGCTTTTTTTTTCACTGAATATTAAAATAACCACGGTGAATTCCGTAGTGCCATAGTATTAGTCAGCTGTGGCGGAATACTGAATGTGAAGGATGCAAATATGGGAGGATATCGGAAGCTGTACATGATCGTACACGCCAGTGTTTGTCACTGATTCAGCTGCATTGGAATGAGCTGGCGGCCGCAATCACAACAAGTGATTGTTGTGTCACCATCTTCCACCACACACTGAAGTACACCTGCCCCATCTGTCCCTGGCTGCGCAACGGCCTGATTTGTTCCCATGCGCGTCACTGAAAAATTTACCTTTCGACCAATGCACGATAAAAAGTGTGTTTATCGGCACTTGCGCGACAAGACTTTTATCTTTGGACACATTTTGTTTTTTTATTGCCATTTATGTCACGCATTAAATAACCGGAAAGCACGTTAATTCACGGATTTAATTTGACAAATATGCACAGAAGTACATGAGTAGTGTTATCCATAACTGAATGTTGTACTTTTACTTTCCGCATTACCAGAAAACAACCAAATGGGTTGTCAAAGGAAATGGGCGTTTTAGTTACATTTGTATTATATTTTTATTATCATAATTTACACCGGATTTTTTTAGTATCTCACAAACAACATACATAGTTTACAGTTTGTTTATATAACATTTATATAGCTTTTTATCTATCTATCTATCTATCTATCTATCTATCTAACTGTCTGTCCATTTGTTTGTTTGTTTGTTTGTGTGAACCAATAACCTTGTCCTTATAAATTCAGCTTAGTGCACAGGCCTTGTTCTGTGCTAGCTGGAGTGGGGGCAGTCAGAGATTTTGGTTAGGTATCAGCCAGGGTTGGTCTGGTCAGCTGGCATACAGGGCATTTTCTCTGTAGGTCAATAGGTATGTGGGCCCCCAGACAAGGTGGGAAAAATAATTTATATTTTACCATTTGAACTACGAGGCATGTTAAAGCTCACAAAACCATGTGACAGACTGAGATATAAATGTAAAAGGAGTATTTGAAATCAAAGTAGCCAATAACAATCAAAAGGAAATGTAATAAAGGAGAAATAACGTAAATGGGGTAGAAAGTGTCAAAAATGTAACACAGAGCATCTGCACAATCTCCTGACCTTCCGTCGCATGGATATTTCTGCTTTCTCTGTAAACATTGTCAGCTTTTGTTTTCATTTTCTAGGAGAACAGAAGGTCAGGTAGACATTTGATGATAACATCTAGCCGGCTCATTTTCCTCCTCTGCTATGTAGACACCATAAACACACGTGGACTGTGGGGCAGCAGGCGGACAGGTCATGGAGCCCAGAGCTGACCACGGTATGCAGACTGACCTGTCAATTAGCTCCTCTAATAGGAACTGTAAAAAAAAAAAATATATATATATATATATAGAGAGAGAGAGAGATAAATAGAAATAAATCTGTTATGTTAAATGTTTTATTCAGATGAAGCACAATTATTAAGTGTAAAGATAAGTTTACTGTTAAACAGTCACAGAAAACTAATGTGTAATGAATTTGTTTATGTATTTGTTTTTATCACATTTAATCATATTGTGTGTATGTATGGTAGTTTTAATACATGTTTTAATATACGTCTTTCGTTTTAGGCATTTCCAAGCATATGCCGTTGAAAAGTGTATTGTGGATTCACATACATATTTCTGTTACAAGTGTTCGTCCATAAGTCCAGGAGCTGAGGCCTGATCCCATGGGAAAGCAGCAGGAGAAGCCGTGAGAAATCGCTGTTTCCTGGGAGACTCTTGCGAAGTGGGTGTGTTCTGGGAATTTGTAGAGCAGTAGGTGTGACCTGGGAATTTGTTTGGAGGTGAGCATGTCCTGAGATGACTCAAGACAGACTCTGTGTTCTGTATTCTCTTTCCAAAATAATAATAATACTACTAATAATGATGATGATGATGATGACGACCATAATCTATTTTATATGCGTTCCATTCAGCTTTGAATTTTATTATTTAATCAGCCCATTCACCTGTCAATCAGAAAGTTTGCCATAATTTGTTTATATCAACTACTGTGTCAACCTGTTGTCTCTCCCTTACATGGCGTTCATGTATTATGTTCTGAATACCTGGCTCTAGATCTCTTTGACCGGTTGGCTTTGTGGTAGAGTACATTTCTAAATCAAGCATGAATCATCCGTCCGTCGTCGAGGCACTTATCTATTATAGGGCTGCCAGGGGGCAAACATCAACGAGGCAAAAATCTAGATAAAGCAATACAACCTGTACAAGTATCGGACATGTTGTCTACTGTGCCCGACAAGTAGAAGCATGCAGCGCTGACATTTACCCGCTTCACACAGACATCTGCAGATCTTACCAGAAAATCAAAGTTCACACACTCGCTTCAGGAACATTATTTTTCTATTGCGGTCAGAGCCTTATCCTCTATTATTTTTATTGCGGTCAGAGCCTTGTCCTCACATATATCATTTTCCAACAGTGATCACTACTGCACGACACGCACACCTTCTAAATTCCACTTTTTGCATATTTATTACATCCAGCTTCATGAGGTGTTTGGGTTTTCATCTCATCTAGGGTGTACCCCAGCTATCTGCTGCAATAATCTCCAGACACCACCATGAACCAGAGCAGGATAAGATATCCAGTGATGCTTTATTTGCTGTTTCTATGTGTATCAGTATATGTACATTGGAATGCTTCTTTCTACATATCCTATCTTGCTCTTCTTTGAGAGAAAGGGTTGAGAGCAATGTGCAGGGACAGCCAGTGTGCAGCGCCTCTGGAGTTGGGGGTTAAGGGCCTTGCCCAGGGGCCCAATGGTAGCATCTATTAGTGTGCTGGCCCCAGGATTAAACCCAGCATCCTTCTGATCACAAGCACAAAGTCCGAACCTGCTGAACCATATATGGGTATTGAACTTTTATGACTACTCAAATAACTAATCGCATGTTGTATTTACTGCATCCAAACTTGCAGTTGTAGCTTTAAGGAGACTGTCGTGCTGTGAATATCTTATACTCTGCACCCCTTGTCTTTGCACTGGCACTATACTGGACTGAATCCAAATACCAGCAACGTGGCTGTGTGGAAACATCAGGAAGCCTGAATCTTCATTCTTAAATGACAGCCACGGAACAAGGCTCATTTTCTCCTCTTCACAGGTAAATTTTCTGGTTTTGCAAACCAGATCGTGTGTGCGATTTGCATGCAGATATTTGGGGGGGGGGGAGGGGACAGACGGGTTAGCATTTCTGATTAAATTCTGCCCCAACTGTGCCCCTCGTTCCAATTTAACTTTCTTACGATTGGTGAAGAAATTCTGGGGATATGCCCTCAGAATGATTCCACATGACTGAAATGATAGCAGAACTCAGGTTTTTTAAAAATGTAATTTTTTAACCTTTTTCCACAGAGCTAACAGTCTTTGTGTGTGGTACTAGTGGGATCCAACCCTATGTTCTACCTACAAAAATCATATTTTTTTAAATCTGAAAATAAGTGGCAGGTCTTCTAATTCAGGTGTTGGCAGAATCACTTGTGGATGCTCTACCACTATAGTCTGCAAGAGATCAAAACAGAGCATTATTCAATTTTGATAATTACAACAATACTCTTTTAAGATAATTTATTGCAAATTCCTTCCCCTACAAGGCTTGGACAATTTGGCAATTGTCCTGAAGGTAGCAAATTCTGGTAATGCACCCAAGGGACAGCACAGACTGGCCTACCAACATGCAAAGGGACTGGGAGAGTTCCTGTGTCATGTGGCCACGCCCCCCGCAACCTCTCTTCAGCCCCATTTAAGGTCCCCACGAATCCCCCAGGGTCTGAAGCGGTCCCCTTCAGACCAGTGTGACCCAGTAATTATGTGTGGGAACAAAATCTGTCCCTCTCTCAGTACCCCTTTGCTTCCCCAAATCAACCTTACCTCAGCATGCACGCACACCCCCCAGCGCCATTATCTCACACAGTGTAATGCAGATTACCATGGGAACTGAACCCCCTATCGCCCCTCCCCCACCCCCTTTCTACCCAAAACAACCCCACACCGGCGCCCAGCCAGCCTCGCGTCTCTATCTGACTAACGCCCCACCCCCCACGACCCCCCTTCCGTAGCCATTTGCTATCTCAATTTTGATAACCACTATGGGAACCAAATCGCTGTCTTGCAGCAGAACAGACGAAAGCCACGAGGAAGAAGGTGGCGCCTGAAGGCTGTAGCTCAGGCGGGTACATGAGCGGTCAGGCAGTGGAGGGGTATGACCCCCCCCATGTGTCACCCCGCAGGCTGCAGACTCCCATAGGTGACGTAGGCCCGGATCCTGGTCTAAACCAGCAGAAGAATGATTGTGTATTTCCTGTGAGAAAAACTATTAGAGGGAGAGACGTCAATGCGCATCTTTTATTTTTAAAGCACGGATACATTTTTCCATTACATTTTTGTCCCATGTTTCTCTCTGGTGATCCTTTCTCTCCGGCCTTTCCCAAGCCTGGCTTTCAGACCCCTGACTTCCATTCCCTTCTCTGTATCAGGCTCCCCAGGGATGTCTTGCTTACCCTTTTCCACCCCTAACTGCCCAGGGCTCCCAAGACAAACAGGCTACCAACCCTGATATCACTACTTAGACTGACGGGGATCCAGCCAGGCTAAACGAACGTCAGTTCCTATAACTAGCAGTTATGTATGAGGAAGCTAAACACATCTGTCTAGTTTTTTCTTATTCACACATCCACCCACACAATAATCTGGTGTCAAGTTCATGGTAGATTGCACTGGATTTCAAAGCATGCAAATCAATCTAAAACTCCAACTCTGTTTCAAGTTCAATTTAAGCTCTAATTCCTTTTAGACGTGGGGCAGAGTCCAGCTATTTGGTGGCAGCCCTCAACTAAATATCAGATGAGTATCCTTATGTTGACCACAGGGGTTCAGTGGAATTTGTGAGAAACACCAGTAAAGCACCCAGAGGTACTGGGTATAGGGCAGTGTTTCTTAACCCAGTACACGGGAAGCCCCCAGACGGTCCACGTCTTTGCTTCCTCCTAGCTCCCTCCCAGCTCCCTGCCAGACAGTCCACATTTTTTGCTCCCTCCCAGCTGGTGCAAAAATGTGAATTGTCCGGGAGTCCCTGAGGCCTAGCTTGAGAAACACTGGTAACCTTGTGATGGATTCGCAACTTTGCATTTCAAAAATCGGTTTGGGTTTTGGAAGTAAGCACATTTCAGAATTCCCCATAGAGCACCCCCCCCCCTCGCTGATTCTGAAAATATGGGGGTCAGCTGAAGAGCAGCCACACAAATTTGCACTAACAACTGGAACATGCCTAATTTTTCATTCTTTCTCGTCAAATCCTCACGGCAGCTGTTGTGCTGGAAGTGCTAGCCAGAGGCCAATGAACCCAATACCCCACATGCTGGCTATCACAGTGGACGGAACTGATCAGGAGAGATCTGTCAGCTGTCTTCATCTTTTGAGTGTGAAACTGGAAGAATCGCTACCTTAGCTCCATGTGCACTGAGTATGGGCACTACCGGGAGTGAGCTCATGATTTACCGCTAGAGATTTAAATAAAGGCTCACAATTGCCAAAATTTAGTAAACATCGCACATTCTTCTGGTAGGTCAGCTAGTAAGAAAAGTATTGCATCGACTGTGTACTAGTTCAGTCTAAGCCTGAAAAGTCAAAGGCAGAATCCCCACAGCAAGAGCCGTGTCGTTGCACCCTGTTGACGTTTGCTCTCCTCTGCCAAGCCATGTGACCCTCAGCAGTACTTTTACTTAGGACTGCTTTTGGCAGAGTACACATCCGCCCCCTACTGGCAGGTGCAGGGGGTATTATGGGAAGTCAAGCATTTTAATAAAGAGCTGGCAATGGCTTTAAAAACTGAGGAGAAATGGAGGGAAATCATTCTGTGGTTTGAACAGCCTGGGGCATTATTAATCGTGGTTGCTTAGCAAATGCCTTATTCCAACTTACAAGCTTTATTAGGCTCCATCCATTCATGCAGATGGATGTTTACTGAACCCCCAACATGAGCCAATGCCTACATCACAGTCAGGCCGTAAATGCCTTTTTTTTGCAGAATTGGATGAATGTCATTCTGGTGAAAGGAATGTTCCCATGAGGTCACACCGCCACATAACTCCACATTCCCTCCTGCTTAACCATTACCCTTCCATGCACTGGAAGCTGAAGATCAAAATCTGCAACAACATACCAAAATTAAATTTCCAGCTGCTCTGGTCTATATCTAAGTAGGAACAATTAATAGTGTGATCATAAAAAATCTGAAAGGCTCCTTGGTGCATTTGGCGTCTAATCTGGACCTCCCTAAACCCGCTCCGCTTGAACACTCTCACTCCCTGATTGCAATTGGCTGTGGCGTGGAATCCGGAACAACCAGCAGCGGGAATGTCCTGTTTGTGTTTGTGCGCGGAGCCCTGTGTTTTGATTGGCCGGCCGTCACTTGTGTGTGTGTGAGCCAGCAAGATTGTGAGGACCGTTGCTTTTGATGTCTCCTATTGTCTGGGAGCTAAGCTGCTTCCTGCCTCAGCACCTCGATGGCCAGAGAGCCAGGAGCCTCAATGGGGCTTTTCCTCTGAGCAGCCATAACAATGGGGCCACCACGTCATTTTCCCTAACAACTCCACCCCCTGCCGACCCGGGGCTTCTCTCCTTCCCTGCGCCCATCTCTCAGCAGCTTAGCTTATAAATGCATTAACACATGAAGAGATCAGGAGGACCAAGATGCCACAGAGAGTCTTGGGTCTTTTTCATGACCAAGTTACCACAGAGACTCTTTGGTCTTTTTCATGACCAAGATGCCACAGAGAGTCTTGGGTCTTTTTCATGACCAAGTTACCACAGAGACTCTTTGGTCTTTTTCATGACCAAGATGCCACAGAGAGTCTTGGGTCTTTTTCATGACCAAGATGCCACAGAGAGTCTTGGGTCTTTCTCATGCCCCCCTCCCCCATTGCTGTTAACTCTATTTGAGTCAGCTGCCTGTTTTTGTCCCACAGCAAATTAAATCTGTAGATGCATTTGCAAAGTGTCATTTAGTGGTTTGTTATATACATTATGTTGTTATATACATTGTTACTATGTACATTTTTTTTCTTCCAAAAGCGAATCATAAACGAGGCAGATAGTATATCACAAGCATTAAACTGTATCATCATGCTGAGACATAATGGATAATGTGTGCATGTTCCTGGAAGTTGTGTTTAAAACAAATTAATCTCCCTGTGCCTATTTCACAAAGCAGGACTTAGTACTTCTAAAAGTGTGCCTTCTAGGGACAATGGGCATCAGCAGTCTGCCGCAGCGGTGGAAGGAAACGAAGAGCCGCTCCTTTCATCGCTGGTTTATGGCTTTGTCACTGCATTCCTGCAGAGTGGTGATGTCATGAGAATTGACCCCAGACAGACAGAGCTGTTTACGCTCTTCAGAGCAGGAATCGAGTTTGGGGCAGGCGGGGGGGGGGTTGCAGAGAGGCACCAAAGGGAACAGAAGGAGTTCATAGGATAACTGCCATTTGCACGGTGCCCAGCCGCATGGCTGCATGGAGGTGGAGGTGTTGTTAGGGGTGCTGGTGCCGCACACTTCTGTGCACTATATATAAATATTGGTTCCAGTGTTGCACTATATATAAATATTGGTTCCAGTGTTGCACTATATATAAATATTGGTTCCAGTGTTGTTATTGACTTAGCACTACTTTGGCAAAAATCACACTGTGAACATGCTAAGCACTGTACTTTGAACATATGTCCCATATATTTGGTGATTTGCTAATTCATTATTATTTGAATTATAATTTGTATGTGACTGATTGTCAAGGATCAAGTGCTGAAGGAGTGCTAGACTGCATGCAAGATTTCTTGATTTATGGGATTCAGAATTCCAGGGGCCGGCTTTCTTTTGATAAGTGAATTCAAAAATTAAAAGCAGGTTGAATTAAAATATCATGTACTTACAAATACAGGAACACACTAGATGCTGATACCAGCGCACCTTAAGGCAAACACTCATTCATGAACGTTAAGCAATTAGGAATCAATGGTTCAGTTTCTAATAGGAACATCATAACTTTTTGAATTCAATGCAAACACAAGTATATCCATAAGTGGCGCCCATAGAGCTGTGCTGTGATTCAGGCGCCGATACGAAGCACCCAGCCCTACCCACCATATTTTACACACACATAGAATGTACATTTCACACTTTCACAGCAAATGTCTCTGAGTTGCCTTCAGTTCTAACTGTATTCAGATGGTTCCACATGTAATTTTGAGGTAATTAGAATTTAGTGATCAGTGGTGACGCACCACAGTGACAAAATGTGTCCTCTGCATTTAACCCATATGTGACAATGTGACATAGCAGGGGGCAGCTAATTCAGCTCCCAGAGAGCAGAGCTTGGGGGCGGTACCTCGCGGGTCAGGGATTCAAACCTACAATCTTTCAATTACAAGTGTGCGTCCCTAACCATTAAGCCACCACTGCCCACATTAGTGACTAACCATACAGTGAATGCAAAGAAGCACAAGAAAACACAGGAACACAAATTTATGTCCTTTTCAAGCAAGGGAAAAAATCTGGTTAATTTTTTAAATATCTATTTTCATGATAAATATATATTTTCATGCTATTTTCTAATGAGAAGAAGCCAACGACACTGTTGCAAGTTTAAATCCAAAGAGTGGTTCTGATATTGTCATAGCTGCTAAATCTTCAACTATGAGTGAATCTGTGTGGTGGTAACAAAGTGACTTGCTGGGCAATGTTCGCCATAAACTGCACCTTATTTTACCTGGATAAGTTTGGGATTACTGCAAGTCAGCAAACAGATAAAGAAGGTTACAGGTGGAAATTCTTTTCACAGTGACCCTTTTCAGCTAAGCAGATCAGAAAATGGATGGAAAATGTTTCCTTGAACCATTAGTGTTGTAGAAATATATGTTGCAATTAGCCTAAATATGTGCTATAAATAGATGTAATATTTAGTTTTCAAAGCAATGGGAACTACAGGTACATTTCAGTCACTGCAGCATTATATTGGATTTCATTGACTACAGTTTGAGATCCAGTATGTTGTTACAAAAAAGGAACAAGAGGAGCTTGTGTGACAGAGAAACACAAATGCAGACAGAGCTTATTAAGTTCCCGGGCTTATGTGCACTGGTTTAGGTTTCACACCGAAAAACCCGCTGCTCTTGATCACCAGACCTGCTTAAACCCTGTTCATCAACCCCTCCCCCAATCTTGCCAGCAGGACAGATTTCCCCTCTTGCCACACAGTGACATATATCTGGGATAGTTTCTACTGGAGTGCCTCAGGGTGCCTCTGACTTGTATCCCCCTCCTATTTTATGTATCAGGAGTGCTGCTCGCGGAACAGATCCCAGCGCTCTGTGAATACTGTGATTGTACTCACCTGCTCCACTGAATAGGTAGATTTTGTTGACATAATCTTCAGGGACAACAGATACCAAAAGACAAAAAGGGCATAAGATATCATGAAAGTCTATTTAAGCACATTAACTGACTAAAATACTCTTGGGCCAGCTAAGATATTATTCTATGACATGAACAATAGGAATGTTTTAAACGATATAATATGCATGCAGGTACACGCATATCCTATATAATTAATATTTATAATTATAAGTAAAAGGTTATTTTTTCCATTCAAAGGGAAAGGTTTCTCAAAACAGGAAAAACTTCCAATGAAATTCTTACCTTTAGACTGCTGCTAACAATACCAATGCTGCAGACAAAAACATTAACAATGAGCGCAGGGCTAAATTAGGTCAATAACCACCGTAAATCAACATTCAAAGAGAGGAAGTCAGCAGCAGAAAACAGCAACCCCCACCCTTTTTTTTACCACAAGGCTGTGTGATCCTATGGGCTGAGCTCAAAGAGAGCCCCCCCCCCCACCTCGTTCACTAAGGAGCCGATAAAGAGCAAAAGAAGGGCAGCATCAACCACACAGGAAATTGGCCATCAATACCCTCAAATTCCCTAGATGGAAAACAGACATAAACCCTCTGACTAAGGGTAAACTCGGCTTCTGGAAGGCCAAACATTGTAACCAAACATGGGACAAATGTCACCAAAGTACCAAATATACTGACTGATGGGTGTGGGTATAGATACAGATACAATATCATGTGCAATAGCAAAGGAAAATGTTTTTAAATTAAATATCTAGCCTTAATAAAACAGTTCATATGTACGTATACTATATCTATAAAATTCCATCACAAATGTGCGCACAAATAATATTTAATGACATGCTTTGTAAACACAGACTTTTCTGTTCTGGAAATTATTAATTTGGCTTTTCTACAAACACCAAGGTAATAAGTTCTCTTTCCAATGATTTCACCTTACAAACACCTTACACCTTTCACCTTCAAACACATCTTTAATCATTATTGTGCTAACATTGTGCATAAAAAACATATGATCACAAAGCCCAGCGGTGCTTATTGAGTAATATTAAAATGCCTCAGGATGAAGACTGTTTAAGAGTGAGCCACTAACATTATCAGTATGAAGAACTGACGCCGTGTTTGAGAGTGAGGTCCTCACGTCGTCAGTATGGAACTCTGATGCCATGTTTGAGTGACTTCCTCACATCGTCAATATGGAACTCTGATGTCATGTTTGAGAGTGACTTCCTCACATCGTCAATATGGAACTCTGATGCCGTGTTTGAGAGTGAGGTCCTCACATGGTCAGTACGGAACTCTGACGCCGTATTTGTGAATGAGATCCTCACGTCGTCAGTATGGAACTCTGATGCCATGTTTGAGAGTGACTTCTTCACACCGTCAGTATGGAACTCTGATGCCGTGTTTGAGAGTGAGATCCTCACGTCGTCAGTATGGAACTCTGATGCCATGTTTGAGTGACTTCCTCACATCGTCAATATGGAACTCTGACGCAGTGTTTGAGAATGAGATCCTCACATCGTCATTAGGAAGATGTCATTATAATGAGGAGCATGGCTCAGAGTGTTAAAATGAACTGAAATCCTTCTGATCGGTGCCCAGTACTTAATATGTGAAATCCAATAAAGCGTAAGGTATCTGGCAAGTTAGAAGGATTAAATTTAAAATAATTAAAAAAAACACCTTTCATGCAATGTTCTCAGCAGTCGTGGCCACCCCCCCCCACCCCAACCCACCCCAACCCAACCCAACCCAACCCG
>JAODKC010000044.1:32012995-32032210 GCA_026777985.1 Mormyrops attenuatus | reverse complement strand
CCCACCCCGTCCTAGACTCCACCGCGACCTCCCCAGTTCCGTCCACTCAGCTTACTTTTCCTGTTCCCCTCTCGCTGCCGGTCTGTGTTTGTCTTGGACTTCCCCAGGAAAGGGCAACACTGTGGTCATGGTGTAAAAATCTTGCACTCTAATAACCTTCCTGACGGACAGCCTGGGAAAGCTGCTCGTGAGGCCGTTCTCCTGTCCCACACCACAGAACAATTTGCAGCTACAAAGCTGTCTGTCCACTAGATTGGACACAGGCACACATTTCAGTTCTGAAGTGGTTCTGCCCTGGGCCGGAGCAGACATGACCTTGCTAAGGCACCAGTTGGTTACGCTGCCTGGTTCTTTTTGTTATACTGTTAAATTTGAAAGGAGTATTAAAGTGTCTAAAGCAGATCACTCATCTAATATCTCCGCACCTAATCCTGTCCGTGGTGTAACACTGCCCTATACTCTCCTTGATAGGCTCTATCCCCCACTCCCTGTGACCCTATACCAGGTAAACAGTTGAAAGATGGATGGATGGATAGCTAAAAGTGTTTCATTGTGTACAAAAGATTGGGTTTGTACCGTTGTATTTTCTTGGAGTCTTTGAATGAATCCTACCAGTTGTCATTAGACGGTTAACAATCCCTCCCCAGCTCAGACATCAAAATGGCCAAAATAGGTGGTGAGGGGGAGGAAATCCCTGTACAACTAAAACAGCACACACACTTTTTAAGCAGTAATCTTCTTTGTGATGTTACATAATTAGCTTTTCTGGGCATTTCTGACATATGGCTGGTTTTTGCCACATCATGTATGGCACTTTCAATCAAAGCACCAAAGTGAAAATTGATTCAAATTTGATTCAAATGTTCCGTAATTCCTATTCATCACAATGGTGTCACACCAGCTACTACAGCTTACATCCATCCATCCATCCCTCCATCCATCCATCATTCACTGTCGGGTTGCAGGAAAGTCCTGGAGCCAAACAGCTAAAATGAATGGTTATTTTATTATCCATCACAAACAGAAATATAAGTGTTTGTCCATCGTATGCGGTATTGCAGGGCTTGCATTTAGCATATAGTGGATAAAGTTGTATATGCTAAGTCTGGCTTCCATTAGCAGTCAAGGAGAGTATCAACTTACAGGCATGTATCTCTACCTATTCCTTGTGTCCATCACCAACTCATTAGACATGATTAGCAAGCAAAGCAGCAAGGTATCATTAGCACAAAGTTGGACTGGTCCACTATGACTGCAAATTTAGCAGATGCAGACAGTGTTGATGAAAGTGACTCCATTTGCTCTCATTGCCTTGTTGACACAGTGGCTGAGGCAGGTAAGCTTAGCCCAAAAATATGTATGGGGAGTCATGAGTTTAGTTGCCATTATTTGACATGGGGAAAAAAGGCTTCACTGTCCAAATTTTTAGACATTGTGTAGCAATGCATGACAAACTCACGTTGCACAGGCAATCTAGCCAATTGCAAAGGTTGAAATGAAGCCTGGAAGACAGTATGTTTATAAGCCCATTTATAATTGTTCAGCAATTTAAGCCTGTACAAACAGCGTTGTAGTATGAAGCCTCTGTCAACCATTTTCAAAGGAGAACTTCCACCTTTTCCTGCTCCATTAATCTGCAGATAAATATCCTATTTATGCGTCTTTTTCCTCATAATTACACCCTATACTCTGGTCTTTGTAATTACCATATTTAGTAGCAATAGCCAAGACAATCTTCAGAAATGCATTTCAACCAGAGAAAAGGACGGACTCCCTTTTGACTGCACATTGAGAAATGTATCTCCAGCGGGTGGCACAAGCCCTGGTGCCTGTACTGCTGTCTTGGCTGAATCTTGTGCTTCCTTCCGTCATAGAGATTGTCCAGTTCCATGGATGCTATTGATGTCCTGCCTCTTGTCTCAGCTGCAGATGAGATACCTGCATTAAGTGCTTTTGAGGCAATACAGCCAAAAAACCTGATTATTTTATTGCCAAACAACTGGTGGTGGTTGTTGGTATTTGGATATACCAGCAGCAACCTCCATGACCCATCTCTAGTTTACAGCACAGCGGACTTCTCACCTACTCAGTAAATGAACAATACTCATTTGACTCTTCAGTTGATTAGTATTGTTTAGATTTTCGTAGTGAGACTTCACTGCCCAGGTCATGTGACTCCTGTTGATTATACTCACTTGGTCCTTCTTATTGAGGGGCATTCATGTCAGTGCTCAGTGCCTTACAGAAGCATTAGTTTACCACTCAGTCTGCTGTACAAACTGTATCCCCATGACTACACAGTCATGCTTGACAAACCACACATTCACAGTTTGTAAGCACTGTGGTGAGAGTCCGCTTCTTCTGAGCCGAGGCACCTGCAGCAGAATGCTGATTCAGACCCCTGGGAGTTTTCCTCCAAAGTCTGGGGAGGGGGGCACTCTGTGGAAGAAGGAAGTGACATTGCTGTCTTGCCAGACTCTCAGTCGGTCTGTCAAAAAAGCTGTGATGCAAACACACAATCTTACACTCATACTGTCGCGATCAACCCACTACTGCACAGCTGTCAGGCGAGTGCTGTCAATCAAAGAAGTACTACAGTGATTCCCAATCCGGTCCTTGGGGACCCACAGTCGGTCCATGTTTTTGCTCCCTCCCCCTCAGTTCACTTCCAGGCAGTCTACAAGCAGTCTACAGTGGACCGTCTGTGGGTCCCCGAGGACAGGATTGGGAAACACTGAAGTAATGCATTCTGCCCTTATCCTCACCTAGCGCTGGTTTATGTCATCAGTGTATCTCCCATTGCATAATGCTGTGCTTTGAGCATATTTATGCCCAGAAAGTGCTGTTTAGTTCAACTTGTGGTTCAGCGATCATTGTGTTCCTTGGAGTTAGGAGATCTCCAATCTCTTGTCTGGGTGTGTTCATAGGAAATAAACCTTTGGGACAACCTTAACCCTAATTCTGACTGCATCTTACTCACTGAACCTGAGTGTGGACCTAAGACCTGAATAACACATACAGACTCATGTACATACATACAGGCCCCCTTACATACAGCATCGTTCTGCTGTCAGACGGAGCAGGCTGCCAGGTGTGCATCCATCTGCTTTAAAAGCTGAGGATGTTCTGGAATCTCACTCTTCCTCTCATAGACACAGTCGCCGTTGTGAGAAGTTCCTGGCTCTCCAACAGTTAAAGAAAAATAGGGTTGGGTACTCACACTGTATTACTGCCACCTAGTGGCGAGGACAGCTATTTCTAGCCCTGCTGAAAAAAAACAATTCATCAAAAATTCAGATTTCTCTAAACCAGCCAAGTGCAATTGTATGAAACCATAAATGTAAACTTCGAAACGAATTGCCTTTCCAAAACTGTTCATCTGAAACTGTGGAACCGCTGATTTGTGAAAATCACACATTTAATGTGTTAAAAAAAGTTTGCATTTAGCTCGTCTTTGCTTCCACCTAATGGACATTAAGTGAAAGTACACATTTTAGCTTAAGAGGGAGCCATTGATCAAGCAAGCAGGAACGATTTTTCTCCCCTTCCCTGTAAACTTCTCAGAAAATAAGAAAAATCAATAGAAAGTGCATGAGTCTGCCAGTGCAGCCACGGCAGTGTAACCATCACAACGGCTGCACTCAGAGAAGTCTGCTGACACCAAAACATTTGCAGATGACGAACTCCAGGAGACCTCTGAAGCCAGCAGAGCTGGTAATGAAAACATATGAAGCAGACCGAATGGATTCTCTTGCCAAGACCATATACTGTCCTTCTTTTGTGTTTTACCCCAGAAATAAAAACTAAAGACATGTACTGTTTTTGTTTAGCTGTCACATATATACTTGTACGTGTGTGTGTGTGTGTGTGTGTGTATATATATATGTATTTATTTATATAGTGTTAACTGATCAAGCTAAAAGAGGGAATGCTCTGCCAAGGAGTTATGTGATGTAATGTAGTTTGCATTGTTACTATAGACACTGTGATTGTAAACGATAGACTGCCATAACAAACTCGTGTCTATCCATCCTTCTTTCATAACTGCTTATCCCATACAGGATGACAGTGAGCCTGGTGCCCATCCCAGAGAGCTCTGGTGAAAAGGCCTGCGGAAGCAGGAATGACGTTCAGTATGACACACTTTTATCCTGTCCCCAAATTCACTGCATCCTTTATTCTGTCCCCAGATTCACTTCATGTCACAAGAGAGTCTTCTTCTCAAAGCCACTAAAACCCATGCGGACAGCCACTGGTTAGACATTCGCACGAGTCTTACATTTCAAATGTGGCACTGGGCTATCTGCCCATAAAAATGCCCAGTTAGCCATAATATCTCACACTGTCTCTGGCTTTGCATTCCTCTTGAGTACTTCAGTCCCTACCTCCACCCTTAGTGAGAGCATGATCATTTGCCATTAGCAGAATTTGATGGGCTGAACACTGCTGCACCCACACAAACTCAGAGACTGCATGAGATAGCTGAAGAGAGGGCCACACACCGCAAACGCCCCACTGATAAAACTTAAACCAAGGGATGCTGGTCAATCGTGGTTAGAGAAAGCCGGCCCTGTGTTTGGCTTGTGGTTAATCAATAGCTTTGGCAGATAGACGGAGGAAACAAGGGCAGCATGCTGGACAGTGTCTGGGGCTGAGTGACTGAGGCTCATGAGTGCTGTGCAAACTGACCGTCATGCTCTTTCTGTTCTTACTAAACACTCGACAAAGAGCTCAGGTTCATAAAGGAATATCAGACACCAGTCAAGTCAGTCAATTTTCAAAACGGTTAATGGTTATATATGCAAAATTATTGTGTGTGTGTGTGTGCATATACACACACACACACACAGTATGTACAGTATATATGTACATAGACTAGTGGCCAAAATTATGGAGACACTTCCAAATTTCAGAGATTGCCGCACTTTATGCAACGGTTATTCCCGTTACTTATTTAATGATCCAATGTATGACATTTATAAACATTCTTGATAGTTCATAAACATTAACGGCAAGAGTAGTATAGTAATTTTTAAAGTGTAATGCCAAAAATACTAGGTATTTCCACAATTTTGGCAACTAGCGTGTGTAAATATATGTACATACATATACACACATATATATGTGTGTGTGTATGTATGTATATATATTTTTTTTCTTTTATTGGGTGTATATTATCTGTTTTATTATATATATTTTATTTTATTATTTTTAGTATATAATCTGGGTGTATATTATCTATAACTCAGCAATTCTGTCCGCTCCTTTCTCAGTCTGCCATCACCATTTTTTCTTTGACCAACCAGAAGAACCCTCTGCAATGCAATGCTTATATGAAAAACACAGGTTTGCAGATATTATCATCCTTATTGCGACTAAATACATATTGTTGCATTAAAATGTCTAAAAGCTGATGAACCTTGATCTGATGCAAATGCATGCATGTAACTTCTCTCTTAAGACGCTTGTTTTTAGCTGATAACCATGTGCGAAGAAACAAGACTTTCTCAGACGCAGGACCTTTGGTTGAACATAAGGAAAACCACTGCATTGAAGAATGTGAAAAAATAAAGCCAGAAATAGTGTGTAATTTAAAGTATGAGTATTATAAGTCTGCCTGTGGCAATTGTCATGTGTTTGCTGCATTAACCCATATTAGATTTTGCGAGGCAAGGAAAATCTTGAATAATTTCGAGCACCCATTACCACGCTGTATGTTCGGAGGTGTTGGAGGGTCATGGATACGTTGGCAGATTCAGGGGGGCAAATTGGCACCTTCTGCTGGTGCCTTAGACGTGGCATATGACAAAGCTCATTTAATCTCAAGACTGGTTACTTGGACATTACAATGAATTCACTGTACTCAAATGGCCTCCATAGTCACCAGATCACAATGCAATAGAGCAGCTATGGGATGTGGTGGAACGGGAAATTCGCATCATGCTGGTGCAGCCAACAAATCCACAGCAACTGCATGATGCGATCATGTCAACATGGAGCAAAGTCTCTGAGGAATGTTTCAAGCACCTTGTTGAATCTATATGCCACACAGAATTAAGGCAGTTCTGAAGGCAAAAAGTGGGTCCAACCTGGTGCTAGCAAGGTGTATTTAATAAAGTAGCAAGCTGATTTCTTTACCTTTCAGAAAAGAAGTTTTCATTGGCATTTTAAGGTTTATGTGCTACATTTTCTGCAGTTTATTTCAAGGAGCCATTAAAAGCCAGTAACTGAGGTTTGGGTTACAAAGCCAGGCACAAATCCACCCCTAAACAGCACATATTAAAATGTGAATTTATAAATATTCAGTGTTTATTATTATTATTTCAGATTTAGATTTGATAAACTATAGCTTGTAAATACTGAACTATTTTAAAAATGTCAATGTGCGGTTGTGTCACTTTTCATATAATGATGTAGGTTTTTTTTCCTTTATATGAGTTTATATCATTACACAAAGAAGTTGCATCTTACAAACACACACTTGTGTGTGTGTATATATATATATATATATATATATACATACACACACACACACACACACACACACACACATGTATATACATACATACATAAATGCATTTCAATAAATGTGCTGGATGAAGACTCTGGATTTGGTACAGAAAGAAAGCAAAAGAGAACCAGATGTAGTAAGAAATTGCAACAGATGATGCATTTCTGTTTACCACTATCACCCTCATAAATGTAAGAGCTGCTTCATTTCACAGGCATAATTGCAGAGAAGCAGTACTCTACCCTAACTTCATGCATGCCTTTTCTTATCTGATTCTTCATCTTTGTCAAATATATTATCCTGACAAATCTAGGAAGCTTGGTTCTAAGGTGTTTGCATAGGTGGATCTTTATGAAAATGACACAGTCTTCACTTGACTTAAACACTGTATTCACTGCATTCTTGTCCGGTTTACATTGTCAAAGACATATTGCTTGTCCATTTGGTAACATGAACTGGTCACTTTCAGTTATCTGATGCTACATTGTCAAAAAAAGTACAGTATAATGATAGCTGAGGACAGCTAGTGTCGTGGCTAGGATACAGCACAAATGTCTGTAATCCCTAACTGCAGCTCTAAAGTGCATCTTTTAACTCCAACTCAACAGACCTTTACAAACAGTTTGAGTTGCACACTGTAGTTCTGTTCATAATGATTGTTACAAGTTATTACTCCTAAAACAGACAAATTGACAGGTTTAAACAGCCTTCAGCTGGACTTCTTACAGCATTTTCACACAGGACATTTGGGCAGTAGAGTGTTAAAATCATGAATACGAAAAATACCCATGAGGAAATGAAATGGGAATGAAAAGGAAACGAAAGATTCGCTTAATGATAAATGTGCTCTGTGTTAGGTACACTCTGCCTTCCATTTAAAACTGTACATCTTTACCAGTCTCCTTCATAGCTACTATCCTGTAATTTCAAGGGTATCACATGATGTGACAATGTCGATGGCACAGTGTTACTTTTCAGAGGTGGATAGTTAAATTCTAGAAAGCAAAAATCCACAAAGATTTTGTTTCAACCAAACAGCTGATTACTCTGTTATTGTGACTCTTTATACTCAATTGGTTTGTTGAAACAAAATCATGGTTTGGATTTTTACTTTCTGGACCTGAACTATCCACCTCAGGTTACTTTCCATTGTGTACTTAGCAAGGTTGTTAAATATATACATGTGTGTGTGTCTTTAGTTTTTTTTTATACTGTTCTCCTTGTTACTTCATAGTATCTCTCAATTAAACAGTAAGTGCAGATATATAAACACACACACACACACTAATTTTGGCACATGTATGCCAAAATAGGCACAGCATCAGCATACAGGATGATAATGTCGAATAAACTCCCTATTTGAACCCTCTGACGAAGGTTAACGGTCTATTGAGTAGTGATCATTACCTAGCAGTCTGTAATTATGTCCTCTTGATTATGGATCAAAAGTTAAAATTCTTTAACAGCTCAGCGTTATCTAATTGTAATGTTCCCTTTTATTGGAAAATAAATTCTAAACTGGGATTTAGGTGTGTTCTTTTTTGGCAAGTGAAGAACACTAATATCGTCTAGCACGGACAGACACACTGCTGTTTCTGCTTGTGACAGTCCATGATCAAACTGAAATGTAACACATTTTTGGTAAGCCATTTTAACTTTAGCTCCTTTATGCAGGATATCACGAATTCACTTCTAACTATTCAGAATGCAAATTCTTGATATCAAAAATTCATTTATAATTAGTTATGATGTGCATTTCCTGATATCAGAAATTCAACTTTAATTAGATAAAAAGCATATTAATATCAGAAATGTTAGCTAGTTAAAATTCCAGTCATCGATATCAGAAATTCTATTTTAGCTAGTGAGGTTTAAAGTGTTTTCCAAAAACAAAGAATTTGCCGATTTCCAGAAAAAGGGCCAATTTCAATATCAGGAATTCAATCGTAACTACTCAAAATGCGAATTACTTATGTCAGACATGTTCTGTTATTTCGAGATCACAAGAAAAACAACTCGTGTGTTTAGATCATTTCATTATCTTGAGATCGCGAGAAAAATAGGTCGTGATCTCTACTTAACGGGAAGAAAACAATGATGATGCGTGTCCGCTCTAGAGATCGGTAGATCGGGCATGTAAAAGTGCAGTTTTCCAATTTATTTTTAAATCATTGGACATTAGATCTAGATGAATATCATTTTTTTAATATTCGGAAAGGAAGCATAACACCACATTCATATTTACATGCGTTATTGCACAATATTCTGCGTGTATATTCTCATCCATCATTAGCGGGTATGGAGGTATAGTGAAGGTGTTGGAGTTTATGCAAATACGAGATTAATCCTTGATCATTTAATTAAATCAGTTCAGCATGAAAGCCGTGGACATTAGGATAAGAACAAATCGGAAAAACTTAGAAAATAATTCTCGTTTGCCTGTAAGTGATATTGCTCAGTATGTTAAGTTATATTAGCTTAAAAACCAGTTCTGTATCCCATTAAATATTATTCTGACATTATTTTGTCAAATAAGCAAAATGTATACATAATGAATATGACGTCAGATGATATTTATTTTATTATAATGACGTCCATCAGAAGAACATACAACAGTAGTTTTGGCGGAAAAAAATAAATTGCACAAAAACCTAAACTTATACGACGAATGAAAAAGGATTCTGGTTTAGGAGAGAGATCGATGTCCCTAACGGCAACTGTCCTCAGTTTGTCAGAAAAACTTCATAAATTAATGACTCGGAGAGAAAACCCACGTGTGGCGTTGCAGTGCAGAGGATGTAAAGTTCGGCATTATGTAAAGACTGCGGATAGTTTCATTCTCCCAACTTTCCGTATTCATCGGGCACGAAAAAATAATCGAAATCAGTATTTCTTTTTTTTTTGCGTGTGTACACGCTGTATGTCCAGTATATTCAAACAACCGTCTGGAGTAAAAGAACCGATTCGGGCGAACTTCCGCGCATTTTCTCACAGCTAAACCGAGGTGCGAGACTGATCGACGGGCGGGAGGGTCACTCGGATCGCCGGAGCCTTTCTGGAGTTTTCTCCTTACTAACCAAAGTGATTCCGTTCACAAAAACACGTCTGATCGGCGGGGCTAGGATTTTGGGGTTATGTATGTTTATAAATATTTATTAATTCTTGGGCTAGCGGCGCGAATCGGAGGAGCGCGTCTAGGCGGAGCCCAGCGGAGCGGCGCCCCTCTCCTGGCTGACAGCAGATCGTCTGCGTTCTGGGGTGCTACTTTCCTTTAAGTCGGCGTCAAAAGCGATCCGCCCGCAGCCCGGAGGCTTGTTTCCTGGTCTCAGGATGACGGAACTGTGTCCAAGTGCAGGGCTGTGACGGCGGAGCCGAAAGCGGCCGGACGGACGGGGTAGGAGGAGGACGCCGCGGCTCAGCTGACCGGCCGGCTGGGCACCCTGCCCCGGTTAACCTGGCGGCCTTTATTTCGGTTGTTACCTTGTTTGTTTTTTTTTTGGTGTAGGCTGCACTTATCGTTGCTACCCGGAGGGTCATCCGTACGCACCGGCGTGGAGGGAGAGCTGATCGAGCTCGGGGACGAGGGGCGTGTGGGGTGGGGGAATGTGGAGTATTTTCAGCAATGGTGAGACGTCGGGAAATAAATCAAAGGATATGATTTTGCCGAAGAGGGGCGACACTGTAGCCGAGTGGCTGTAGGTGTGTGCGAAGTGAGAGACGAGCGCGCGCCCAGTTCGCCATACACGCGCATTTCGGTCAAAGGGGACTTGGGCTGGTTGCAGCGGCAAAAGATCGAGTAAGTGCCGATTAATTCACGATTTTATTTGTTTAAACCCCCTACTCGGCGTGTTCGAGGCAGCTCTGCGAAGCAGCTGCCGTTTCCTCATTCTACCTGCACTCAAGGGGTTAAACCACAATTGGTCGGGTGCGATAAGTTAGCGCACGTCCGAAAGTAGTTTTGACGGCGGTGTGTAATATTCCTGCAAAAAATGTTCGTTAACTGTGGTATTAAAGTCGATTTCTGACTGTTTATAGGTGAAATAGTAAGAGTATGTGAAGAGAAACGGTCTGCGGGGGTTACCTGGCGCTGGTAAACGGCTTGTTAGCCTGCTAGCCTGTAGCGTACCGTGCTGCGACGTGGGCGATCGGAAGGGCTGAAATGTTTTAAATGCTTTCAAATACTTTGTTTTTTTTAATGCTGTGCAGATCTTTTAAAAGTCCCCTGTCGCAGCTACCGGAAGTGGCGTTCATTCGGCAGGGTGTGTGCCTGTGTTGGGTGTATAATCATGGGTTTGTCCAGCACCATGAGAACCATCACTGTAGCTGTCTGATCGTCTGTCTACCTACGTTTGTTTTTTTTTTTGCCCTTATGTAGGATAATTTGGTTTCAAGATATTGTTATGCCTATGCAGCTATCGAACGACACTAAAGTTTCGAAGTTAAGTAATGAGCATGTTGCTCGTGTGTTTGATTTGTAAGAACATCATATGTTTTCACAGTGAACATTTTTATCGGATTTTAATATTTAGTTAGGATCTAAGATGGACACTGCCGTTCAGGTTCACTCTGGACATGGGAGGAGTTGGAATTAGTTGCTGTTTAGCAAATAACTCGGAGACGACAACCACCGAGTTGAAGTTAAAGTTACTAAATGGAGACCTTCTACCTTACTACTCTCTGCCTCGGTGGGGAATCATGTTGCCTGGTCTCTTAAATACACCCTGGGCTCAGTGAACAGAAAATTGTTACAAAGCATTTGGAGCTGGAGACCGAGATGTAGACAAATTTCGGTCTTAGATGTCAGCGAGAGGTGCTTTAAGATCTTGTAGTAGATATTGTTTGATTTGCCTCTGTACTGAGTTGGCACAGTGAGTTGGTTAACCACAGATGCCAGGCCCGTGTCACGTGACTGTGCTATCACAGGATGAATGACTTTGGAGTCTGCAGAAACTAGGGGAGAATTGGCAAGCAGAACTTTTTTATTTTTGTTTACCCTGAAAGTCTGCTGCTACTCTTTTAGGGGTATTTTCAAGCAAGCTTATTCATTTGGGAGCTTTTGGTGATACTGGTGGTCCCTCGATACGAGTGTTAAGGCGATTAACAGTGTTTGCCCTTGGTTGAGTTCTGTGACACCCATGTTATAAAAACAAGTTCTGTTGGTAGTTGAGTGATTTTTTTATTTATTTTTTTTCTTTATGTCTCATTTTCCGAAACTCTTCTGCACTGATTAGACTGTTTGCTGCTGTGGGGAAGGCAGTTCTGCGGTCTCAGGTTGCAGTCAGGTGAGCGACTGCAGTTGGTATCAGAGATGCTAGACGGAGGAGAAATTCTTGCTATTGAACGTTTGCCAGAAATAATGTGCACAGCTCCTGGCCACTGCAAATACTGTATCACACATAGATGTTCCACAGCTAGTTTGTGGTTTGTATATCCTATTGTGAATATTCATATAGTATACAACATATACAGAGAGACACACTGGTTCAGTTGTCATTTCAAGAAGTGTTCCCTTAGTCCTGGGAGCACCACATGCTCGCCCACTATTTTCAGATCTTTACTCATGCAACTACTGATTGAAATACAGTTAATCATAAAAAGGTAGAATCGTGAAGTCTTTCAGCAAACGTAAGAATACAGAATGGAAAAAATAACATGAAATGACCGAAGATACAGACATGGGATATAAATTAGCAGGTTGACAAAACTTTAGTGATTCTTAAGTGATAATGCAAAAATCCACCTTATTTATGCTAAATAAGACTGTTTTTAATTGACTGGACTTGGGACTTCAGGCTTAGTCCTAAGGACCAAACTTAAGTTTGCTTTTCTCAGTTCCTAAGGTAATACTTAAAATTTAAATCTCGTTATTTTATAGTTGTTAACCGCCACTTACATTGCAAATGATATGCGACAGGTAAGAAATGAACTGCAGCCCAAACTACAACATGGCCAGCAAATAGTCTTGTACCTTGTGTCTTGGCATCACTCCAAGCTGAAGGTTATAGATGTATTCCGTTGTGTTGCCACCCCCAGACAATTTCTGTGGTAGTTTTGTGTATCATTTCAGTTGAGAGCTGAAGCCATAGGGACAGGAGTTCAGGCTGTGGAAGCCTAAGTTCTTAGAGGAAGGTGTGATGAGGGAACCAGCTCGCAGTTAATACTGCACCATTAAGACCTGCACTTATGCATGCAAAGGGTACCTTTTTTGCTTATTCGGGCCTAATGATATAGATAGAAGAATTTTTATTGTCATTCAGAAATACACAAGTTACCGCACATCCGAACGAAATTCCGTTGCATTTTCTCTCACCATCGGCAGAGTGTGTTCAGTTCATGGTATCTATTTCACATTCAGGTTCTTTGGTCTGTTTCTGCTCATGCACTGAGTTGAATAGGTTTGTACGTTTCTATGAACCTGGGCGTGCAGAGTTAAATTTTGACTGCAGATTAGACTACCACAATGTGATTAACTGCGTATTTTTGACTGTTGGCTCACTTCCTTCTTTGCACTCTGCAAGGTCAGACTGAACGTAAAAGGTGAAACCAGTTATGACTGGGAGACCTATATTTTCAATGGCTTCTGTAAAGGAAAATATTGTCTGGAACTACGTAACACTGTACTCAGTCTAGAAAACACAGATAAGTGAATTTTAATCTGACTGTTTTTTGGATTGCAATAGGTTACCAACGCCTGCAAATTCTGAAATTGCAGTAAACGTGTGTGAAATTAATCAAAATTTAAGCCCGCAGTGAATAATTTGTTGTGCAGTATCTCTTAAGGGTACCAAGGTTGTGTACAGGTTCTGAGTGTGGGCTTATTCTGTTAGCTCTGTAGGTTTTTTCCCAGCAGAGGCTCCGTTTTTGTAACTTGAGGAAAGACTTAACCTGAATTAATGAACTATCGAATATCAGCAAGATGTCCGGCTATATATATATGAAAGACCCATCAGTAAAGTGGCTAAATGTCATTCAGAAGTGTCTGTATTTACACATTTATTACTTTTATCCACTTCTGAGGTGTTTTTAAGTGGAAGGTATATTTTTGTCTTTTGTCATTTTTATATTATGTCTTTACTACAATCACTTGTGCTTCATGCTATTTTTACACATCCCGTTTTTTATGTTTCATGTTTTTTTTTTTTTTAATAACTACCCAGTTTATACATTAAAGGTTTGCCTTGTTAAAGTGTTTTTAAATGTACCTTCTGCTGCACCTTCATAGAGCTCAATAAACTGATTAGATTTACACTGGCTGGTCTTTGCAGTACCCCTGAGTTATTGTCTGGGACTGATAGGACGCCGACGTTCTTAAGGGGGTGTGGGTTTGTTGACCACCCTAGCCCCCACCACATTAGGTGTGGTACAGAATTACTTAAACCACTGTTATTTACAGACTTGCCATTAAAAAGCAAAGCTGCTTGATTGACTACTTTAATATTAAGGTAACCAGAGATCTTTCCAGAGAGCCAAGCAGTTGCAGGCTACCGTTCCTTTCTGGAGTGAACAGCAGCTGTTTCCCTCAGATGCTGGGGGTTTTCTGGCCCCGCTCACTCGCGCTGGGAACACCGAAGGCCTGGTTACTCAGGCTCCAGCCTTTCATTTGCTGGGGGGAAGCGGAGCTCTTGGCCTGCACACGTGACTCTTCTGAAGGCTGTTAAATTTGCAGTTTTTCTGGTGAAAGGGAGTTTCCTCCTCTGTGTCATGTGGCTGTGATGTTAGAGGTGACACCGTTTTTGCTGCTGGGGAAGTTTAGCTTTTGTGTTACCAGTTTTCTGGTTTAGTCAGTGGGCTAAAAGCATAGGCCTTTCAGATATAATGACGTGAATTCCAGCTCATTCCAGGGCCCCTCTACTTTCTTTCTCCGATTTTCTGAAATTTTGCTCATCTTTAAATGTAGAAAATATGTATTTTAGGGTGAAACGATGTTAGTACGTACTGTACCTTTGCATCACCTGAGCGAACTGGCTTTATTTGAAGTGGATGAGTTTGTCGGTGTAGTAGTAAGCACAGTTCTTACCTGTTCTCTGTAGATGTCAGCTTCACCTGTGTATTTATTTGTCAGAAACACTTGTGAATGAGGCGCTTTGATCAGGAAAGAATACGATAAACAGTTATGTGTCTTTGCAGCAACTCCAACTCTGCTGTCTTTGACAGTGCTTGCCTGTTGCTTCTTGTTTACATCAATACAATCCAGTTGGATTTAGGATGTTTACACCCAAGGTTAGAACCTGTATGTTCTATGTATGAATAACGACTAGGTTGTAGAGCCTGATTCTGTCAGTGTACGTAAGTAATTATGTTATGTGACTGTGTGTGTGTGTCTCAGTGTGGTGCTATGAGACCAGTCGTAAAAAAGGCAGGCGGTGCCACTGCAAAATCCTCTTCCTGTGAATAACCGATATCGCCAAATGTCTAGCTGCACCTTAGATGCGCGGCTCTGCTTATGAACAACTGAAAGTCAGTTTATCCCCCTCCCCCGCCCTGCAATGAAAGTAGCAATAAAAATGACAAATTCAGTGCAGGCAAATGAAGCCTGGGTCATATCGAAACTTGACTAATATCAGGAATTTAAAACTGCCTTATGCAACATCAGGGGTTTTAGAGTTTTTGAAATTATGGCCTCCTTTAGCACCTTTATCGGCTTTCTAACTGTAGTTTTTGCTGTAGTTTAATGATGCCGTGACCTCAGTACACGTCATTTCATGGTTTTCCTGGTCTGTGTGCTCCCGTGATGAAGTATACTTGGTCGTTTAACGCTGTAGCGTGCTTTTAAATAGACCAGTATGAAAAGCCACAGAAGCCTTTGATGGCTAGAATGAATGCTGTAACTCAGGTTCCTGTCGATCTTCATGCTGCCAGTGGCCTCCTTATAAGGTGCTTTCTGCAGGTGGTCTGTATGTCACATTATTTCTCTGCTTCTCTACCTGAAATCTTCTAGCTTTACTCAGTACGTCTATCCGTCCATGCACCTGTCCGTTTTTTACTGCTAGGCAAAATGTCACCCTAGACCAAGAGAGAGCCCATGAACACAGTCATTATCCAAAGATAAGTAGAAGGGTTAGCTGGACCATATTGAATTTTTATGACTCTAGTCCCATTTGATTGCTTGAAGCCAGCAGTCAGGCAAAATATTTGGCTAGACATTGAGATCCCTGTGGTCTTGCATAAAATGTCAGAGCAGAATCAGTTTTCATGATAGCCCTGGGCTATCTACTTGTCTGTCTGTATTTCTGGCCTATGTATTTCTTTTTAATCCATCTTTCTCTGTCTAATCTGTCAATTTTAACTTAACCTTCCACTCTGTTAAACAGTTTCATAACAGCACTAAACAACACTGTTCTTATATCCAACCAGCTCAGCTCATTATAATGCATAAGACTCGAGTTAAACTCTTTGCTTTTACTTGGGTAGATGACAAGGCTCTTGAACAAACACTTTTTTTTTCCCTCCATCCTCATCTCCTCTCCAGTCGGCTTGTCAGAAGCACACTCTAAAAATTGCATTATTTAATTTGTAGGTTATTTTGGTTGCCTGTGGAGGTGGATATTCCATAAACTATTACCCAAAATACGGCAGTCACATGTGTGTCGGGGGCAGGGGGCGGAGTTGAGAATACACATTAAAGCATTTAACAATGGCAATAAATTATTCAGTTTTTAAATCTGTAATTTACATTCCTAATCTTCATTCTGGTAAACTCATCTGTTGAGTAGCTTACTTACTGAAATAAAACACTTTTTAATATAAAATTGCTCTTAAAGTCTTTGCGGCACAAAATACTAGTCTGCTGATAGTCTACCTCCTCCAGCCCTTTTTCTGTCTTGTTGCCCCCCCTCCCATTCCCTCTCCTCTTTATTCTCATGACTTAATAGGTAGCCATAAATGTCCTTGCAATGTGGTGAAAACAGTATTTGCTCCTCGTAAATCATTCCCGAAGTGCTGAGCGGCTGCTGTTCCAGCACATGCTGGTGGACTGGCCCGGAGGTGGGGAATTTCCACTTGGCCCTGCGGGTGGGGAAGGCTTGTGCCATAGCCAAATAATTTCCAAGTCCTTTGAGTCCCGCAAGATGCTTCATGTGAGCTCTGAGGTCTCTGAAGAAGAACAGTCTTTATCCCCACTGTTGGATTAGTTCACCCAAGGGCTTCACCGCTCTGTCCAGCCCGGTGTGAGGAATGGCCCATGGTGTCTGCTTGAGGAAAAAATGTAGCCTATAAGGTGGCTCAGCTGGTGAAGCTGTGTGTCCTGAAGCTCAGGTTAGTATGAACTCTTACAGGGAGTCCTGTAGAGTCACGGACAGAGACTCTCGTGAAGTGAGGGATAGCCTTGCGCTCGGAATACTTCCGTTACTATCCTTAAGTGCTTTTCAGCATGATGTTTTTACTTGTCAAATTTGCTTTGCATTTTGCTGACTTCTGTTTTAGTAATACTCAAAGACCTGTCTCGTGAAATAGCCAAATTGCAGGGTTATGTGCGGGAAAAGCTAACAAAATAGTTAACAAAGGGTCTGGGGTTGAGATCACTTTCCTGCTTCAGTTGGTACTGGAGCAAAAGTCGCTTTAAAGCGTGCCAAAGATTTTGCAGCTTATTAGTGAACCCTTTAAAATCTCCATTTCCTTGCTTCACCTTTTGGTTGACTGTGAAGGATCTGTAATTGATAGATACATCTAAGCAAAACTATTGATTGTGAATGTCTTGATTTTAATAAAAAAAAAAAAAATGGAAAAAACTGCAGTTAGGGCTTCTCATGCAGACAGTTCATTACAGCAGGCCCCGTATTTTCTAAGCTGGTATCTTGAAGCCCAGCTCTCTTGGGAAAATTTCAGTAAATTGCTTTTTCAACATTTAGTCACAAATTGTAAGGAAGCAGATAATATGCTTTGTATTGTGCAATCAGCTATTTTCTAAAGCAGTGTCAGGGCTTTCAGTATCCCTCACCTGCCCTACTTCCCACTTATCTGTTTGTCCTCTTAATCAAAATCAACTCACCATACAATAGAAATGAAATTTTACATGTGGACAGGGGACAGGATTCCTAACGATGTGTATTACATGCATTTTAAAATCAGTTTTGCTCCTCCAGTGCGACGTGTGTGTCTTTTTTTTTTTTTTTTGTAATCCCCCCCAGATATGCAGCCTTCGTTTGCATTGCTGAGCTTTTAGTCAGTAACTCTCAAAATGCCCCCATTTCAAAGGTATCACTTGCTGACTTGAGGCTTCAAATGCAGGGTGAGTTTCACAGCCGGGTCAGCCACCCCCTTCTCTTTCCATAAGCCCCAAGGTGCTGTGGTACGACATGTAGTGTGGTGGGCTCTACACTAACTAGGCCTGGTGTCCCCCACTATTTTTCCCCGAGGGCCGTATTCCATCAGCAACAGAAAGCTAAGGTCCACTGTGCCCAGAGCCCAGTTTTTCAGAAATAATCTGATTGGGTCAGATCTTGAAAATGGGTTGTTCGAAATTCTGCAATCAGATTAGATCGTGTAATCCAGTCTTGGTTTTGATCTGAATCAAGGCCCGAGTGTGTGGTGTTCAAAATTTTTAGTAGGATTGGGATACCTTTGATCCAAAGAATCAGGATTACCCTGATCCCAGCAGAAGGGTGGTTCAGGATGGATTTCAAGAAGAAAAATGTAATAAAACTTTAAAATTTGTCAAAAAATTAACCATTTGTATCATGCTATACATTTCACATTTGAACCATTACAATAATAAAGCAGACATGATGCTACTTATTAAGCCGTTCAGTACACTAGAGTTAAAGGATTTTGTCTGCATAAAATATCTCCCAAATAATACTATTTTTGTTTGACACTGACTTTTTTTAACTGTAATTCATCACTGTGTATTAATTACAACGACACAATCATCAAAGATGAACCAATCTAAAGTAGTTTCTGATGATTACAACCCTCATTTTTGTTAACTATCGGGCATTTTCATATGTAAAAACACGTCGTCATAATTTTTAGTGTATTTGTGATTTGTGTTCATCAGATGAGTGGAACTGTTCAAAAGAAATTTATAGTAGAAGGGATGTTTCTATTTTTGTTGTGCTGTTGTCCAAAAAACACTTAGTGAGGCCACACTGGCTGTTCTACCTGTTGTTCTTTACATAGCTAGTAGCCTGTATTTTGATATTACATCCTATTTAGAACATTGGTAATCTGTATTTCATAATCTTGAAACGTTTGTATCTTGTTTAGGGTGATCCAGACCTTATTCAGTGTTTTTCATTCTGTATGCCGGCCTGAGCCTGCCATTTGGTGACCACTGGAGTAGACCTATGTGGGGCTGCAGCGCTGGGAGAAACCATTCGATCACCACCTCTGTTCTCTGAGATCCCTTGTGTCCCTCCAGGTGAATGTGAGCAGACAGGGCCTCATGGTCTGCGCAGCGGCTTCGGGCATGGAGACCGCCCTGTACCCCCCCGTGCAGCACCAGAACGGCCAGCTGCAAAGCAGCGGGCAGTCTCCTGCACTGACTGTCCGTCTGTATCGCGACAGGGATCCGCAAGACTCCCTCAGTTACCCCCCTGGGGACTACGTGGCGGAGAGGGTCTGCATCGACGCAGCAAAGCAGTGCGGTGAGCGGGCAGACCGGATCGTGAGATGAATGATTTCGGTCTTTAATGCGCTATATGCACGCTCACTTCCGCATACTGACTAAGCCGGCTGCTTCACTTCCGCTATCCATACATTACATA
>JAODKC010000044.1:31974796-31990084 GCA_026777985.1 Mormyrops attenuatus | reverse complement strand
TTTCGCAAATGTTTGTAGAAGCAGTCTGCATGCCTAGGTGCTTGATTTTATACACCTGTGGCTATGGAAGTGATTGGGGCACCTGAATTTAATGAATTGGAGGGGTGTCCCAATACTTTTGGCAATATAGTGTATGCTGACAAGTGACAGCTCATACACGTATCTTTTACGCAGGACAAAAACAAGTAGTTACAACAACATGGTGCAACTCAGCAGCAACAATTTATGCATCTATAACACTTGTATGCTACAACTTCCATTTAAGTGCGAAAGAAGAAAGACTGAAATGTTGGTATAACCCTTGGGGACGAAAATAAAACTACGCAAGATCCAAGCCGTAAGCCTGCTCCTCACTGTCATAGTACTGTTCAGTCCCAGTTTTTGCTTTTCAATCCCGATTTGCGTGTAAGTAGATCAAGGCATCAACATGACTCAACATGACGCCCACTGTGGCGTAGTAGTATTTCCAGGTAGAAAAAAATAATTCTCTCACTTGGGGTGGTGGTGGTTGGGGCAGGCAAGTTTTTGTATTGATTAGCCAACTGAGGAAATCGGTCCTGGTTGCTGGCCCACCGCTGCGGCAGGATGTCCATAGGGGGAATATGCGGTGTTACTAAATAATCACAGAATTCTGTGGTGCTGCAGTGTCCTGCTTTCCTTCCATGTTTGGTGAAGTTGCTGATTGGCTGCTGTCAAGAGGATTTGGATCATCCCTCAAATAGCCTTAGCGGATGCCTTTTCAGATGAACGTGCATAACACTTGTACTTTTGTTATCTTTCAGGAGACACTTGCATATTTTGCAAGGGACAGGCTTCATTTTTAGTGAAGTATTTCCACGCACTTGATGCACTACTGCTGGTTTATTGCAAAGACCCACCAAGCTCCTTGTCTGGTGTCTTCTCTGAGGAGTCCATGTTGTCACGTGATCAGTGACTAGTGGCTGTCAGGCTTAAAGTGCCATCTCAGAGCAGTAAAGTCAACTTGGCAATTAGTCTGTGCATTCCCGAGTGTCTTCACACATGACCTTACAGAAACATGGCTTAGTGGTTGAGCACGCTGTACTTGTGATCAGAAATTCACTGGTTCAAAGTTCATGGTTGCCAGAATGATTTCACCATTGGGCCCTTGAGCAAGACCTCCAGAGGCCGGCTGACTGCTTTCTCAACTGCTTCCTCAACTGCTTCTCTCCAAGAAATAGAAGTCAGCTTGAGCAAGTTTGGAAAGAAGTGAGGAAAGGAAGTGATCCACAGTAATACAATTACAGAGAAATCTAGGCTCTTAGCAGTCTTGCAATAATGGCAATAAGAGAGGAGCATGGTATCATCAGGGGTGTTACATTGAGGATGTACAGAAGGAAGGATATGTACATGTATCTCTGTGCTGAGACCCAATGAATTGTTAGAAACAATAACTTAATTGTCCCCTCTCTCTCCAAACCTATGGCAACAGGGAAGTGGGAGTAGTGGACTTGGATAAGGGGAGATAGGAAAGGAGGATGCCAAAGGTTGCCCACTTATAGCCTCGATAATATTATAGTTCAATCCATTAAGAAAAATATCCTCTTGTAATTTTATTACTATGTGCAGTATTTAACATGCTAGAGATAGAGAGCGATGGGTTGGCGCCCCATCCTGGGTTGTTCCCAGCCTTGCAACCGTAGCCTTGGGGATAGACTCCGGACCCCCCATTACCCTGAATAGGACAAGTGGTTACAAGAGATGGATGGATGGATGTATGGATGGATGAATGATGGAAGACAGAGAGCTAGCAGGCGTATACCTGTTTCGCATTGAAATATAAAATAAATCATCTAGACACTTCTGCTTATTAACAAGCAAAATATCCATTTGGCGGTACTTTGCAGGGTGCCACAGAAAGGATATTATTATCAGACGCTTATGTCAATGAGAAATCAAAATCATTGCATGAAAGAGTTTACTGGATCTGAGAGCAAAATAGAAAGTGCATGTTGGGTCGTAGTGTCTCAGCCCACTACAGCAATGTCTCTGGAAGTACAGGAATCCCTTCCTTATGGACATTTGTAACTGAAAACCCTGCTGACGCACTTTGTGGGAAATATTAAAAAGTGAATTAATAAACAGATTCGTGCTGCCATCCCCAGCTTGCCTGTATTTCCCAAAAGAGCGACACTAATGTGACTGGCTCTTTTATTGTTAGCCTCTTACAGCAAAATCTCAGCCAGAGCTCTGGAGAGCTGCTCGCACTCACCCACCCCACTGCTGCTGCAGTGCCAGGCCGCAGGGTTCCCAAAGGCCCAGGTACAATGGACCGACACCTCCAGCAGCGCGCTGCCAGCTTCCCGCACCAACACCAGCCACACTATGACCCAAGATGGGCTTTACATTGTGACAGCTCAAGTAAAAGTCAACGCCACCTGCGGAGAGATATATAACTGCAGCTACATAACCGAACACAAGGTGACATCAGCGTTCATCTATCTCTCAGGTAGGTTTAATCAGGACGGAGAACAATGACAGCATGCCATTGACGATACGTCATTAGCATTTTTATGTGACTTTCACATATGTACTGCATTCTTTCAGAAACGAATCATTGTAGTTTCTAGAATTGTGCATCCAGATAATGCACTGACAACCTCAGATGAGCATTTAGGCTTTTATGTTGACAGTTACAGGAATGTACTCCCCCCATATTCATTAATTTGGCGAGCTCTGAACACACCGAGGAGGGACACACTTCCCCCGTTCTCTGAGAACTCCAGTTATAGACGAGGATCATTTTGAATGGATGGAACTGGGGCCCGATATCTGACAATGTGCTCTGACTGTTTTTTTTTTTTGTTTGTTTTTCAGCTGGAAATAGAGAAGCGTCTCCAAAGATGTCTACCTTGTCTGTCATACTAATGCTAGGCGGTGCTTTATTGGGAATGGCTCTGTGTGTATCCCTGGGACTGTTATTTAAGAAACGGGGATTTGGGCGACTCCAAGGTATGGGTCCAGATGCTCTGAATAGTTGCGCACATAGTACTGTCATATTATTCCTTTATCTGACACCATCATTCAAATCCACTTACAGTTTCTCTTGTCATTCAGTAGAACTCAGCTGCAGAATTTAGCCACAGCACTTTGCTGTATCCAGTGGTGGCTACAATATGACAGAATTACAACTACAGGAATGAAAGGAGCTTAACTGTAAAAGCAAAATTAAGCTTTGGGCAGTAGAGCCTAGATCGTTTAATAACAATGAAAGTATTTAATGGTTTAATACACTTATTGGTGTGTTGCAACATCCTACACTTATTCAGTGATCAGTAGTTCTCAGTCCTTACCCTGGAGGACTCCCTCGGCAGAATGTTTTTATTCCAACCCACACTGCTTTCAGCCTTCATTATTAGCGTATTAAGGACCACCTGAGCCTGATTACGGCAGGGTTGGAATGAAAATATTCTGGGAGGCACCAGAAACAGGATTCAGAACTACTGGTAAAGTGAATAAGCAAGTAATATGCGTTAACATGATATATCCTTCAAGTATTTATAGGATTTCATTATACATGCAAGACTGAGAGTATCATATTGTGTTTCTTCACCAGGCAGAAAGCAATTTATGTTAGGAAGAGGGCTTTTTTTGAACACCACAGGTAAAATACAAATACAGTTTGAATAGGTAATATGTTACTTATTTAGACTTATATAATTCTTCAAATTAAATTGTAATACAATTACTTGACAAGGATCATTTCACCAACCATGTATATGATCATAATTATAGTCTATCTGACATATATAATCTAGTAGATTCCTTTATTTGAGCTAAAATGTCTGGATGTCTTTATGTTCAAAATCTGCAATGTTACTTTGGCTAGGGCCTATGGAAAATACTGAAAAAGGCAGTAATGAAGATGAATTACAGAGACTGTAAAACGTGAGTAAAGCATCATAAATTCATCTGGGTGTGTGTGTGTGTGTGTGTATGGGTGGGTGTGTGTGTGGGTGGGTATGTAGGTGGACATTCCATCAGGCTGACGGTTTGCAGGAAATGAATCATGGTATAGAAATATTCATTCTTAGGAATACTTACTATGCTGAATGTGCTGGTTCCTGAACTGAAACTGGACTTGCATTCATTGATAGCCAAATATGGTTTAATGATGTTACGATCAGGGGTCTATCTAGAAAATGTCACTTTTTGGGTATCCATGCCCCTCTGACACACCTGGTCAGGATGATCTATGTTTCTTCAGTGGTACAACACAAAATCATTGTGACGCACTGTGGCCAAGGGAAATGTCATTTAACCCTTTTCAGCAGTGTTTTGTATTTAGCTAAATTTTGGTGTTTTATATATCATAGGATTTGACTAATAAGAATGTTAACAAGATGCAGCATGTCTCCATTCTTATGCCTTTGTGTGATTATTTTTAATTCATATATAAACATTTCACTGCCAAAATAATAAAAACTAATTATGCTCAAGACATCTGTGAACATTTTAGAGGACCCAAATCAGCATAGCATAGCATAGCAAAGTAAGGAAGTTCCAGTCAAGACTCTCGAACCTGGTGCAAGTAGTTTTGATGATGTATGAATGTATACTTTTGTTTTTTCAGATTTTCCGGGACAATCTACTTCTTCATCATAGTGAATTTGCACTTATTTATTGTTACATGGACGGCTTTCTGGAGCAACTTCCTGACTCAAAGGGCAGCATTTTGGCCCCACCCTTCCAGGGTTTCGGGTTTAATTACTACCCCTGGTTCTGTGTACGTGTATCTAATTAGTGTTTCTAGTGTTCCCTTGTGTGTGTGTCCTGTGATGCACTGGATCCAATCCCAGGTGTCCTCTGCCTGGTCTCCTAAGTGGGTTTGCTAGGATCAAGGGCGTAGATTTGGGTATGGACTGTAGGGACATGTCCCTACCAATATTTGTGGGAGTACTGTGTGTGTTAAAGGGGAAGGGGAGTTCTGGGCTGATTTGGTCCCTACCCATGTTGAAACCAAGCCTGCGCCCTTGATTAGTATAGGCTCCATGATCAGGATTAACTTTTTGAATAAAAAAATGTGGGTTTTGGACCTGACTGGTATATAACATGGAACTTATGCATATATATTAGGCTAAATAATATCAAATTAAGAAAAATAAAGACAATCAACCTAATCAATAGGAAATCACAGGAACAGGGTGGAAGACACACTTGGTTAGTTGTGATGAGCATGACAATGGAAATGACATGATTTGCACTTTATTTCAATGTATAAACAGTGTGAATATATAAACTATTATAAGCATTAATATAATTCCAAGAAATATGTGTTTCTGAATGTGTGACAGAAGTCAGGGGTCACCAATATTGCAAGAGTATCTGAATAACCTGTAATGGATATATTAGTAAATTTGTGCAATTCTTTTCTATAGTTCTGAGATATACTGGTACTTGTTTCAGGATTTTAATGTGACCACCAGTTCATGTCTGCTTGACGTGTCCCACAGGTAAAACATGATTATGTTTTAAGTGAGCACACTGGCTCACTGGATAACACTGCGTCCTCACATCTCTGGAGTTGTGGCTTTGCTTCTCAGAACTGTGTCAGTGGGATTTTCTTTACTGGCTTTGAGTGCACATCTAATGTTCTGGTTTCTTTTAAAGAGATGTGGAATGGCACATTACCTGCTATACGGCAGTTAGCATGATCCCTGAGGTAGAAGTGCTATGTGTAGGAAATTTGGCTAATATGTAGGAAATTTCACAACTTTGTGGTCCTTATTTACAAAAAAACAATGGATATTAACAAGTAACATTATTTTAAACTGTTTGATGTAGCATTACTGTATTACGGTATAGTTTATTTTTCAGACAAATATTTTAAATTAAATATATATACTATACATTTTAGTTGTCTATTGTGTCGTGTACTTCTGCTACTCTAGTGAACATACAAATACTGTATCAAATACAACTTAAATACCTACATCTGGAGAGGCTAATGACCTCAGAAGAATTTGCATGGTATTAATGTCACTGTTCCCAACACCGTGTTTTGCCAAAAATTATTCTAACAAACTGCATCACTTCACCCTTAAGTAATTAAGCTCCTAAATCTACCGAGATGCTCCAGAGGTGCCTGACCAACAAAGTTCTCTGCTTCCATCTCCGATGCCAAGACAGCCTACTACCAAGAGAAGATTGCCACCACCTCAGTTTCAATGGCCTCCTTAACCCTCCTTCTCCCCCTTCATCCAACTCCCTGCTTGCTGGTGATTTTGCCACTTTCTTCCATGAGAAGGTGGCAGCCATTATCAGCCAGTTCTCCATACCAGACACCCACATGGATGCCTGTTCCTCCATTGTCCTGTCATTATAATCTGTGATAGATGGGTCACCAAGCTTACAAGTTCATAAAGCTTCCAGTTTGTATTATATAGTATACTGCATGAAATGCCGTTATAGGATGTCTTTTTGCTTAACTTCCTTTCTCCTTCAAATTTATAGCTACAGATTATCTTTAGAGGACAATGGAGGAACATGATATCCATCAAGAGCTTATAGATCAGGTTAATCTTAGAAATCTTAGAAGACACTGTATGAGTTAACGATTGATGTAGACATGTGTTCGGTTCTTTTACATAAAGACCAGGGAAACAAGAAAAGTACGTAAAAGTCTCTGTGTTTTTTTCGCCCAAATGTATTATTCCATTTTTTAGCTTATTTTCTTTAATTCTTACACAACAACTTTGACATTTTTGTTATTGTCCATTTTTATAACAAATTTACTTTGAAAACCTTTTGTTTTTGAGTAAACACATTTTTGGCAGAATGAAGCTTATTCTGTTGTGTAGTTGTTTTGATAGGATTGCAGTTCTGCTCAGTTGATATTTTTTGGTATTCAATGAATAGCATTTTGAAGTGTGTGTGTATGTACACACATGTGTTTAGGGGGCCGGGAGGAGGTTTGGGGCTGAGGGAGGGACAATCCACGGAGTGGCTCACAACAAACAGAAAACATTAATAAACTCAATTAAAAAAAAAATCTAAAAGTGATCACAAAATAACACAACTAGAGAACAGAGCGAAACTGGGAGCTAGCCTGGGAAATAACCACAGCTACAAACACAAAGTAACTATATTTACAAAGCACACAGAAACAAAGGAAAACAGTCATATTGGACCACCAATGAATAGAACAAAATCAGGCCCCTAAATACACTAAAAACAAGACACAATGCAGGATAGGTGGGAGCGATAACCAAATCAATCATTAAGGGCACGGGACAACAAGGAACAGGTGGGGTAATTTATAATTAATGGATACTAGAGACTGGGCAACAGGAACAAACATTGAGAGCTATTAATACTAGGACTGATCAAGGAACACAAGTAAAGCAGAACCCAGACAAGGCACAGGCAGTGTAACCATAAACAAGATTTAACATAACCAGACGGACACTAGGGGTTAAAATAAAACCAAAATATAACACAAAGGTGAGGCAGGTCTCGGGTCAGCCTCAAACTCATAATGGGAGGGGTGTCAGCCTCTGAGCCACATACACAACCCATTGAGCAACGCAGCATCATGGGCAGGGGCGGGGAAACATATTGAGGGAACACCAAAGGGGATGGCCAGCGGGAACTCCCAAACACATGGGACAAGGCAAGGCGGGCACCGACCCGGGCAGCCGCACTTTCTCCATCAAGGTCTGCCAGGAACCTAGGGGTAATGATAGACCACCAGCTGTCCTTTGCTGAGCACATCAAAGGGCATTAGAAGATCAGGCTTTTTCTGTCTGACCATGCAGTTCAGCTTCTAGTCCAGGCACTACTAATCTCACAACTAGACTATTGAAACTCTCTACTAGCAGGTTTACTATCTTGTGCTATCAGACCACAGCAAATGACTCAACACATAGCAGCATGTCTGATGTTCATTCAACCTAAAGGTTCTCATGTCCCACCTTTCCTTGTCTGTCTTCAGTGGTTCCCTATTGGTGCTTGTAAGAAGTTCAAGTCCTTAGTACTGGCTTGCAGGTCCATCAATAGACAGGCACCTATTTACATCAAAAAGTTCCCATCTTGCCGCCTTTGGTCAGCAAATCAACACGGCATGGAACTCCCTCCACCACGTGAGAAGTATCACTCCAGATGGTTCTTTTGTGTGGTGCTCCATTGGTGGAATGAGCTGCTGAACCACATCCAGTCATCAGACCTCCTTTTTCACTTTCAAGACACATCTGTTCCATGAATTCCTGCTGCATTTCTTATTACTGAATAGTCTTATTAGACTCTTGCTTTGTTAGAAGTTGTTCTGTAGCTCCTGCTCCAATACTGCTTACATTTGTACCTGGGGATTCACTGGAGGCTCAGCCTAGCTGCACTTATGCCTAGTTGACTCTTTGTCAGCACGTATGTTTGCAATGTGCTATTAGCCTCACCTTTACATTGCTTTGGACAAAATCATCAGCTAAGCATGTAAATTTATATGACTGACCTTGTGTTCAGACCACAAGCTTCAATCTCAACTGTACATATGTGTGTATGTCCCACTGGAGTGCAAATGGGATTTGAGTAAAGAAATATTCCAATGTACCTGAATACATTTGCAAATGGCAAACAGAGCTTAATTTAATTCAATTATAGCTGCGAACAAGTGACAGACTCTGCCAGCACAATCAGATAGACATAAGTAACTAGAATAACCCATTTAAATACGTATCATTTGGGATACTTTAATTTTGAGGCAGTACCTGTTTTTTACTCAGCGTTCACATGCATGGTAACCTACCGTAAGAGACGTATCTGTCTTTCTCCACTCTAGTTACCGGTTACCTGTTGTAACCAACCCCCATGAAAAATGACACCAGGTGATCTGCTACCCAATCCTTTCCCTTTGTGTTCACCCGCTTTCTTTAATTTATTATTACATACTATAAGTAACGAAACGTACGCAGAATATGACAACCGATAAAAATTGTTTCATAAAGTATATGAATTCTATTTTCCCTCTGGAGTTTTAAAGGTAGCACATATAATGTCTTGAGGTGAGAATAGCTGGTCGGTGAGCAGACTGACGCGCGTTACCGGCGAGCCGCTTGACAGATGCCGCTCCTGATGCAACACGCGTCCGCCGTGTGATTAAGCAGCCAGCCGAGGCACCTGGCCCCTCCGGTAACCGGGCTTATACCGTTATGTATTTCTTAACCGGCTGGCCCCGAAAGTTACTTTGCCCTCTTAGAAGAGAGGAAGAATCGTTTCGCATTCAGCCGAGTTTTCAGAGGTTTTACTTTGCCGTGCTGTCTGAAACTCATCTCGACATCTGGTTTAGTTGGGTAAGTGGGGCGTTTTACCGGGACGCCAGCTTTGGTTTGGGGTAGCGCTGAATTGGGGGGCGGGGGGGGGGGGCGCCGTGCGGGCTTTACGGTATCAGTGCGGGCGGCATCGGTAGGTGATGTAGCTTGTAGGCTTTCCGCACGCAGCAGCGCCATGCAGCCTTCCGATCCATCACGATAACTATATTATTAGTGGAGTCGACGCCGGTGTTATGCCGGAAAAGGCATCCCTGCCATAGACTGCATGCCAGTGTTCTGACGAGTTGAGCTTTTAGGGGTTTTTTGAGGGTTGGGCTTTTAGGGGGTGTTTCGGGGGTTAGGGTTAGGGTTTTAGGGGTGTTTTGGCGGTTCGGGTTAGGGTTTTAGAGGTTTTTTGGGGATTCGGGTTTTAGGGGTTTTTTGGGGGTTAGGGTTAGGGCTATCGATTAGCACTAAGGTAGCGTAACTCGACAAAGTAGCTCAACTCGTTTCAGATCAGCGACATATCGATCATTTAGACACAGGGATGCATTCTACGGCAGGGACGCCTTTTTCGGCATAACACCGGCTGTGCCGTGTCTGTGTTTGTGTTTAGCGAACACTGATGGTCGCTGTAATTTGTACAGACAAAACTACAAACTGACTTGGTCTGCCATCTACCTTGCTGGCTACCGTTACCTAACTAACATTAACATAAGTTCATAACGCAGCGTCACAGTACGTCTGTGCTATCGCATTGATTACACAGCTACCCAAGCAGACACGTGCGTGTCATATTTTGACAGTGTTAGCTTAATCGATCGTACACAACCAGTCAGATGTTTTTGCACAAGACAGCTTTTTACCACTTTTTCATTTATTTCATAAACTGCAGATTTTTTAAATTCTTGTTAAGTTTTAGGAAGTTGAGCGAACAACTGTAAATGAAAATATAAGTCATATAAAACAGGTTTCCTTTATAATATAAAGAGTATGTAACAGTGCATGTCTGACATCCTATTAACTGGTCGTGTGGTGACGGCATAGTCACATTCTAGGCTGTCCTTTAACTTTAAATGCACTAGTTAACAGTTTCATCCCACGAAACAGAGCAGTATTTAATGTCCCTTGTGGAAAGAATGCCTTGAATTTTCTCTGCTGTTATAACTGCTAGAGGAGGTTCCTTTGATAAATCAAAGATATGACATTTTCTTGCTAATAAAGGTACTCAAATTTTCAACATACTTGAAATGTATTTTGTTAGCAAAGAATAGAAAAACTGCAAAACCTTTTGCCTGGTAGTGTATCTGTTACTTCTTATCCATGGTGCTGCACATTAACATGGCTAGCAAATGCAAACATTTTTTAACTGCCTCTGAGACTTGAGTTGTTAATGTCATGTTGCTTTAGTTTAGTTATCAATAGAAGATGGGAGTCCTGGGCATGGAGGTTCAGAGATGCTACCTGATGCAGGAAGCTCATTTTTTTTTAAAGGCGGAAGTGTACAGGTCAGCTTCTGCTCGGCCTGTACGTTGTTACAAGCCCCCGCTTCACAGAGCAGTGGGTCACAACCAAACCATTTCAGACAAACCCATCCAACATGGCTGTGTTCAACCAGACAGCTAATTTGACACCTTATTCATGATCACCTTCCAGAACCTTCTGTGATATAACAGGCATCGCTAGAAGAAGTGGACAGGCGTGGCAAGAACAAGTATCGGACAGGTGTTCTGAGAATTACGTTTTATTGAATTTATTAATCATTTTATAGACAACTGCTCTTTAAATATATATATATATATTAATATACCTATCACCTAAGTGAAACATTCAAAAGTGAAATATTTACATTTAAGTTTCTCATTAAATGGTTAACTGTTGGTCTTGGATGAAAGTGTCCCAGTGAAGCTACCCTACCAGTGATATCATGAAACTAGCATGGATGCGGGGGGCAGGGTGGGGGGTGGAGGCGGAGCTATCACATCACACCCAGCGACACTCCTATAGGCAGGAGGAAGCAGCCTTTGCAACATAGTGCCTCTTCCCCAGATTGTAGTGTCACTGCAGGCTGCCAGCCTGCAGTCTGACCCATCTTCTTGGGGAGCGACCACCAGAATCGCCCTCCCCCATTGCTTCGCTGGGACCTGGGACTGTTTTTATTTATCAGAGAAGCATCCATGCTGTACAGTATTTGCTCTAAAAGGTCCATGTGGCAGGAGCTCAGCGTGCAAGGCTACCCCCCGCGGAAGAGCTCGTTCAGTCTGTCCAGCTCTTTGCAGCTATCCATGGACATGAGGTCGGCTTTGTGACGTAGTCGCTCGTCCCCGTAGACTCTGGCGGCGTACAGCAAATCCCGTCCTGCGCAGAGGGGAAGACGCAGCACCACATGTCAGGGGGACGCCCCAAAGCCGCATCCAGTCTCTCATACTCCAGCTCCGAGATGGGTGTTTACATGACGACTAGGTTAAACATGGCGACATCTGCTTTGTGCAGAGCCCCTTAGTGTTAGAACAACCATGTTTAAATCTGCATTCTCTCACTGGTTTGTAAACCAGGTGCAACCAGATTCTTTCAACAGCGAATATGGGATGGAGCATTTTGATGGGACTGCTTTGGTGCACATGTAGGCCAGATTTTTATGTCTAGCGCAAACAATGCGCGTCCATACTGGTCTGCCGCTCCTTCCAGTAATTAGGGTTAAGGTTAGGGTAAAGGCACATACTGGTCTGCCGCTCCTTCCAGCAGTTGTTCCTGACGTTGGCCACATACACCTCCTCCACATCCCTCTCCACCTCCTGCACCGCTGCCCCCTTGTACTCGGAGCTGAAGTCCTTGGCGACGTAATAATCTATGCGCAGGTTCTCAGTCTGCCGCCTCACTGTCTGTCCTGTGGGCCTGAGACACAGAGAAGCGCCGCATGTCATGTGTGCTTCTCTTGAATACAAGCATCTCTGGTGTGAAGTGAATATTAATGTTTCCTTAAACATCCCCGAGCTGGTGAATTCCCCACTGGATTCCCCTGACGATGGGGTCTTACGCTCGGGGGTGCAGGCTGTACGGGGGGGTGGCCACCATCAGGTGACTCAGCACAGACACCAGGATGAGCGCCAGGATGGGCAGCAGCTGGACAAACATCGAGAAGCCGCTCTGGAACATGAAGGCAGAAAATGTAAGGGTGTGATGGCTCAATGAGGCCCGCAATAATGGCCCAGCAAGGACCACGATGACCGACGATTATGGTGCAGGGGGCACGATTATAGCCCAGGGAGGCCCGCGATGGCCCACGGTAGCCCAGGGAGGCCCGCGGTGGCCCACGGTAGCCCAGGGAGGCCCTCGATGACCCACGGTAGCCCAGGGAGACCCGCGATGGCCCATGACAGCACTTACGTCTCCTCTGTCCTCATGCCTCTCCTGGTGTGTGTGGCTTCCACGGTGACTGTGCTGCGCTCTGCCATTGGCAAAGGTGTGGGCTGCCGCTGGGGGGAAGGTCACAACATTCACTGAGCACATGGGGAGGCCTCTTGGGGGTAACATGATCTACTGCTACTCATCCTCATTCCTCTGTCACTCAGTGCTTTACACTCCTATATAATGTGTATTTTTTATCTATATTTATACTGTTGACTATGCATATACTTATTTTGTGGTGTTTAGAGACAGACATTTGGGGCTAAAACTGGAAGCAAATGTGTGGTAATTGTAAGAAGGGGCTGTTTCATGCCGCGGCCCCTTTAGGTTGGCTCCCGGGGCCCCGTGTCCGTGCATACATGAGGGGAATCCGCCTCCAAAGAACATGTTGAAGAGGTCCTCAGGGGTGATGTCGGCCTCGAAGCCTCTGTGAAAGTGGAAGCCTCCGTTTGCCTGGGTGGCGCCGGCGGGTGCCTCTGCCCCTGTTAGGTCGTACTGCCGCCGCTTGTCCGGGTTACTCAGCACGGCATATGCATTGCCGATCTCTGCAGGGGAACGGGCACCAGGCAGGGCTCACCCACATGATTCAGCACACAGGGAAGGGGCACCGGGCAGGGCTCACCCACATGGTTCAGCACACAGGGAAGGGGCACCGGGCAGGGCTCACCCACATGGTTCAGCACACTGGGAAGGGGCACCGGGCAGGGCTCACCCACATGGTTCAGCACACAGGAAAGGGGCACCGGGCAGGGCTCACCCACATGGTTCAGCACACAGGGAAGGGCCCTTCCATGACCCCATCTGACACAGCCCCCCCCCAAACATTCTCTCCTTACTTTTGAAGGCTTCGGTTGCCCCAGGAGCATGGTTCTTGTCCGGGTGGAACTTGAGTGCCAGCTTCCTGTAGGCCCGCTTCAGCTCGTCCTCGCCGGCCTCCTTGCTCACACCCAGGACTTCGTAGTAGTCCTTACACTTCTTGATCCTGGTGGGGAACAGAACACAAAGGAACCACTTCAACACACACCAGGATCACGGGTTGGTGTGGAGTGCGGGAGGAGCTGGGGACAGTGTTTGTTTTTTATGTAGCACACGGTGCACAAAATGGTCCGCACTATTTAGCTTAAGGTGCCCACTAAAGTAAAAACCTGCAAAGTGAGAAGCTGCAGTGTTGGGGGGTGCGTGCGGGTTCTCCAAGAGTTACACTAACTGGCTAAGCCTCACGGCACCTCAGCGTGAAACTGCATCACTGCCTTGGAGAACGACTCACTCATTAAGGTGCATTTTGACTGCATGCTTTTGTTCAGCAAAAACACAAATAACAGAAAGTTGAGCAGAACTTAATTTGAGATCTCAAAATAGCAAATCGAGAGCACAAAAAAAGCAAATCGTGCCCTTGATTTAGCATTTCGTGGGCATGTTACACTAAGTTGTGTGTATGATTTAGGACATTATGCACAAGTTGCTGGGTTCCAGGGCTCTGTAAATTACAGCCAGGCCTGTAACACCAGTCAGAGCGCACAGGCGACTGGACCACAAGGGGAACTGGGGAGTGCAGACCAGGCCCACGGTCCTGCCAGGATCCATTCTGAGCAGCTTGACAGGGGTCTGACACACTTCTTCAGCTTAATGCAAAACCAACCCCTTCCCCCTGGGATGAACTGTGCAACTTGGCTGGAACGTTGCATCTTAACCCCTTAGCTGGTCTAATTTGACCTCTAGGGCTTTGTGGTGGTGTGACACAGTTAGTTTTAGTTTTGTCAAACACTGTGATCCTTAGGCAAAATAACAGGCTGGTTAGGAGCCAGATCACATTTAACTAGTACACTTGGGGTTCCGCACCCAACCTTGGTGCAAAAACAGTGCTTTAATATCAAAGAAACATTTCAAATAAAGACTGTACAGAACACCATGATGCAGACCATAACTGAGCGCCTCTATGAAGGAAGTATGGCTATAACATCTTACAGCTTTTACATGTTTTGGAGTTTCCGTCCTCCCCCCCACAACAAAACGCCTCCTCCTCACAGATGCACTTGCCTCTGTACCCCCTCCACCTGCTCCTGGCTGAAGCTCCGGGCCGCCTCCCTCCCCGCCCCTGCCTCCCCGCTCTCGCTGCAGGCTGTGGGCCCGCTGTCCTCCAAGCCGTCAGCTCTCCGGCGACGGTGAAGGCCGTTCCCAGCTGTGCTGCCATTCTTCATGAGAGACTCGAGCAGCACTGGAGAGACAAATGACACCTCAAAATGGCGAAGGCAAGTCTTGCTACCAGCGAAACAGCAGGGAATGTGTGTATGATCAAATCATTCGGCTTCTTACAAACACTAAAAGCAATGTAACAGCAAGACCGGTGACCTGCAGAAAGGGGCTTGGAAAATAACAGCAACTTCTACATACTGACTTCAAGTGCTTCCAAAAACTCCACTGGACGACACAAAAGATACTGTCTTTGGCACGGGGGCTTCTGCCTCTGCCCGACAGGGAGAGAGGTGGAGACGGGACAGACAGGAGGGCGACAGGGAGAGAGGTGGGGACGGGACAGACAGGGGGGCGACAGGGAGAGAGGTGGGGACGGGACAGACAGGGGGGCGACAGGGAGAGAGGGGAGGACTGGACAGACAGGGGG
>JAODKC010000044.1:31928450-31948324 GCA_026777985.1 Mormyrops attenuatus | reverse complement strand
TTGAGTGCCCTGCAGCTACAGAAAACATTTACCTACCCCATCATTGTTAAGAACGTAATCTGGCGTTGAACAATTGATTTTTCTCCCCCAGCATAAAATATAATTTAGGGATGGTAGCACTTAATTTTGAGCAGTATTATAATCTGAATATTTTACATTTTGTTATTTTACATGTTTTACATTTCTAGAGTGTTGGTAATCTTGTCAAGTGATTCATTCACAGAAATCATTAGATTCAAAAACCCAAGTGAAGACTTTTAAGAAACTCAGCCCTAATTATTCAGCCTGAATACCCAGAATGGCAATGCTATTTTTTGAACTGTTGATGCTAATTTTATAGTTCCGTTTTTTTGTTAAGATAACCTCCACTAACAATGAGCCGTGTTGTTTTAAGCCAGTGTGCAGTAAACATTAGTCTCTGTTTCTTAAGGGTATTTTTAAAAATGTAACCGCCATAATTATAATAGAAGCCTTCATACTGTCACAGTTTATCAGCTATCTTGAATACTTTTTCATCTAATTGACAGACCTATGAATTATTTAATTGGAAATATGTTTTTTAAAAGTTAAAGCCTCTTATCTTGTGGAAGCTAGCAATGATTATTTTGCTCTGAAATGCTCTGTTTAGTTAGTCCTGTAATAAACTTTTAGAAGACTTTAACCAAGTTGTGTGTGTGTTTTTTTTTTTTTTGTACATTTCATTTAAAAATTTAATACCACTTAATTATTTAATGTCAGCATCTGCTGCTGAGGTTTTTAAAAAGGTCCTGGATTTCAGCTTCTGGCGAGTCCATGTCATGGATCCGTCCTGTTCATTTAAGGCATGCTTTAAAGTAATGAACACGTGGTGGGCTACCGCCTCAGGAAGGGGCTAATGTCACAGCTAATGTCACAAGGCCACAGTCACTAATTGTGTTTTTTTTTTTTTCTTGGGTGGAGAACTAGAAGCTGAAGCACTTGGTGGGTCTTCAGAATTAACAGTTGCCTTGGCTGTCATGTTGTCGGACATATGGAACCGGCATTATTTTAGCAAGTTATGATGACCTAAGAGAGAGAAGTCTACTGCCGTGAGCAAGCTACTGAAAGAAGTTTTAGAATATATCCTGCTGTTCAAAAAGGATGCTCCTGAGGATTGCTTGTGAAAAGAAAAGAAGGCTGCTTAAGCCTCTGTAAATAGTCCTATATCATCAAATTGTGTTACTGGTGCAGACCTTTCTCACTGCATCTTAGCTGGATGAAGATACCGAGGAATAGGACTATGAGTAACAATCTGCTTGCAGGGTGCCTGTGTGGGCTGTGAGAACCTGGGCCCCTGGGAGTTTGGGCTCTGGGAAAAGCAGGGCATTTAGGAGTAAGTTAGCTGGTACAGGACAAGGACATGAATCTGTTTTGGATCTCTTCTCAAAAGCCAGAACCCCAAAATTAGTTGCTGAATATATTTTGTTTTAGAGACTCCTTTGATTTATTTATATTCTTAAATTTTTTTGTCCTTTTATTTGTTGGTCTTGTATAAAGAGGGGAGATATGTGGAATGCTCTGAAGATATTGGGTTAAGCTAGCTTCAGCCTGGTGTTTCTTTTAAAACTGGCCTGATCTTTCCTTGTTTCTCGCACCCCGGTTTTACGGTTTGCCCTGCAGGCGGCCTCCCGCATGTTTACCGTTCGAAAGCTCACTCCGCTACCACCCGGCTTTTCAATGATTTAGTGCACTTCGGCAGCAGCTGTGCATACTTGGCTGTCCGGGATGGCGCCCGCATAACGGCGGCCGAGGGGGTCCCTAGGTTGGGGCCGTCCTCTCTTCTCAGTGGATAACGTTCCTGAGCCTGTGGACCCAAAGGAAAATCCCTGGTTTACTCCCCCACCCCCCACACACTGACAGTGTCTGGGAGCCTAGGAGGGTGTGAATGCTTCTGAAAAATGACGTTCTAAGGAACTTTACGACGCCTTGCAGAATGTTTTTAATTTTTTTCCCCCCATGGATGCCCAAATGAAGTTGGGCCGCTTCCTCGCTGGACTGCGGCTGGTGTGTCCAGCCAGACTGATGTGCGCGCCGGTCGCTGCCACTAATTTATGCTGAACGGCTTTCATTCGCAAAGATTTTTTTTTTTTCACTCATCGCTCTACATGTAGCCTCGACATATCTCTCAGTCCACAGCCATTTTAGAATTCGGGGAGACCATGATTACGTTAATACATAACATGCCTTAGAGGAGTTTTCCAAAATGGCCACGGTGGAGGGGGGGGGTAACGTTGGGGTGGGTTGTACATGTTTCCATAGTAACATTTTTTTCCCGGATTTTTTTTTCCTTTCTTTCTCTTTCTGGAAATTGCAGCGCGACGCCCAGTCTGCTAGCATGTTTACTATTCTTCAGCGGAAGAAGGGAGTAGGAACAGTGGGGGCTGGGCCAGCCCAAGAAAGAGCTTCTCTGCTGAATTTTAATCTGTTCACTCTTCATGTATAAAATACATCCTTTACATGCTAATTGCAGTAGGGTGCACAATACCCACTGTACTGGGAACCATCAAGATCAATTCTTACCTTGATATTTGGCCACTCTACTGTCAAATTGTATTTATCTGTGGCATATTGATTTAGTTAAATTTTCATTCATTTCTTTTTCTGTCTCGCAGTTTTTCCCACACATATCTGTCGTTTTTATTTGTATGTCAGGCACGTGCGATACTTGCAGTTCTGTGTCATGCATAGTGCATGAAGAACGCTCTGTTTTTGCTACTACCTCGCCCCTGAAGGTTGTGTTCCGGAATGTTCTACTATTTATTTATCTCTCTGTTTATTTATTTTAAATGATGGTTGTTCCTTACCAATGGCTTATTTGAATGGCCTGTTCAGGGTGGGGCATTTAAAATGACTTGTCTTTTTTTTTTTTTCTTGTCTTTTCTTTTCAATGGAGCATCATAACTGAAAATTTCATGATTCTAGGGGTATTAATGTGTATTTTAATGTACTCTCTCAAGTCTTCTCATTTGTATTCGCCTACAGGTACATTTAACTACCTAAAAAAATTAGCTGATGACTGAAAGCCGTGTTGGGTTGCTACATTCTGTACAAATTCATGTATTACATGAAAGATATACATGAAATAATTTAATTACAACTCCGTGACCTGCAGGATGATGTGTCATCAGAGAAAAGTTGGATTCGTTTTAGACAGTTTGACATCTTGATAGGCATCTAGTGATGTATTGCATTCCCTTGGGGATAAAAACTTTTGAGTGTTTTATTTTGTAGTATATCATGACTTTGTAAATTGCTTTTGTAAATGTATGTAAGGTTAGGGAGTCCCTCTGTTTGTTGGGTGCATGCGTGTTTTAGCCTTGGGGTGGGAATGCTCATTTGACGTTTCCTTACGTTACTTTGGCTTATAGCAATTTGTGCAGACTTTTTTTTTTTTTTTTTTGTCCCCTCGCAATGAATTGCTGTTTTTTCTTTCTTACCGGAATGTTTGCATACATAGAATGTTGCTGCTGTTCATCTCCCATAATACCATGCGACTCATATGCCAGTAGACTTGTCTGATATCTATTCGAATATAGGGAATACTCTTGATAAAAGCTGCACAATAATGATCCAGAAACTGAAAATGCAGAATTGCGTTGCCATAGGTACGACCTGTCATTTCCCCGGCTATACAATCAGCCCGGTTTGGTTATTTTTCAGCAGCCCCTGCTGCTTGTGCCCCTTTGTTTGAATGCACAGATTATGCTTTCAAAAAGGATGATTGCATGAAAGGCAGGAAATGGAAGGAGTACACTTGTTTTTAAGTTCAGGCAAATGTTTTATCAAGGAAAAATTTGAATATAGCTTTAGTTATAATGATAAGAGCCAGCTGTTGCATAGTAGGTGCAGCAGTAGTGGAGCTGCTCTGTGTTCTGATGTTTCTGGTCCTGTTAGAATGCAGTGTGACTGGCCCAGCTTTGATACGCAGCCTATCTATAGAGCTGACATTTGGCAGTGAAAGCGCAGTGTGAAAACGGCCCTCTAACAGCTGCTATCCCGTCCCATCAGATGGAAGATGGCCAGACCCTGTTCGACTACAACGTGGGTCTGAACGATATTGTGCAGCTGTTGATCCGGCCCCGGAATGACACCAGCGCCGGCCCGGCCCTTCAGGATGGGGGCGCTGTGGAGTCTGGGGTGGCACTGACAGCCGGTTCAACTCCCGTTGGGACAAACAGTGACAGCAATGGGGCTCGGTGTCCAATGGACTGTCAGCCATCAACATCTGGCAACGTGACCCTCACTGATGCACATTTTGGTGCCTACAAGGTTAGTACAAGTGTGTGTGAGTGTGTGTGTGTGTGTATGCCTGTGTGTGTCTTCCTTTCTCTTCCTCAGTACAGATTTAGCTTACCATGTAGTTTTCGTAGCTACCTTGGAAAATTGCGGTTTTAGGTCACATTGCCGTAACATTTTTAGGTTACTGTGAAAAGTAAAAATTTGAAATTGCTACAGTTTCATTGTTAAATATGTTTTCCTTTCGGTTTTAGTCGTTAGTTTCATGGAACCAGTCTTGAAATGGGCTGTTTCATGGATGACAACATTTTATTTATTAATATGCTGGCCATGAATTTACTGGCAGGGAAACGGTCACTTGCTGGACATCCCTTTCATTTCTGTCTTTCGTGATTCAGTCTCTGAAAAAGATCGTGCCATCCTAAGTGCACCCGGCTGAATTCAGATTTCCGTTTGTGGGTTCACATCTTTGCTCGCATGGAGAATTACAGCCTGGCGCTGTGGTGCTGCGGGTGCCCAGGAGCACATTTCGATCCCGCATCGCGATGTGTCTGAGAGCTGTTATTTAAAGCCTGCGCTTACTTTTGCAATAGATTTAGTAACCAGCACAAGATGCTGGCCGAATGGAGATTTTCTAGAAGGATCGTGTGCCGGGGTGCACTGGCTAGTCAGGAAGCGCCTCTGCAGTGTGATGTCGTCATTGACATCCATTCTGTTGCCGACCAATGACAACACTTATTTGAATACAGAGCACCGCTGCTAAGCACCAAGGATGGCGTCAGTGTTGATGGCGTGCTGTAACCATGGCGAACGATTGCTCTTTATATTGGATTCTTTGCGAAAGGTCTCTAATGGATGGCTTCCTACATTCAGGAGATCGGATGCATGCTGGGTTAGAATACTTACAAATAATTTTGTGTAAAAACAGGACGGGGGGGCAGATTTGCCTCATTAATGTCAGAGATGTGGAGTCAGGGCTTGTTGTTGATTTCCCCCTCCCCACCCAAGCTCTTATTTTGAGCAGGAGGACATCGTTAGTGTGTGAAGACCTCTCGCAAACCGCAAGATACTCTCGTGGCTGACCTAGTTTAACTGATTTAAATTGGTGGCGGTGGCGGGGGGAGCGGGGACAACAAAAACGATGCTGTTAGGGGGTGCAGGGATGCAACAACATTGTCTGCAATTTTATTCCTAGTGGATTTCTCAGATTGGTTTTTACTATTATTATTATTATTATTATTTTATTATTATTGTAGTAGTAGTAGTAGCAGCAGCAGTATTAGTATTTTTTTAGTTATTCTGTAGATTTTTTGCTTTACATTTTAGACTTTTTTTGTGAACTGTAGTTGCTGTCATGGTGAGTGATGGGTAGAGTGTTGCTGTAATTTAATTTAATTTAAGCAAAATTCAATTAAACAAGCTGTGTTTGCTTCCTAATCACACACAGCTCTGCTATCTATTAATGCTGAAAGTCTGTTGCATATGCAGTGTGTGTGTTTCTGGTAGTAAACATCTGTTGGCCAATATCAGTGCTATTGAAGGAATTGTTTGTTGTATACTTCTGAGGTAGTGCTTCGTGTCCTTAGATGCTGCTGCTGCTGAGAAATGAGTGGAGTATCATGAAATATGAAGTTTTCTCTTGCTGCTTGGTACCAAACCACGTATTGTATTGAGTGGAAACACCCAGTCTGCTTATCTACACTGGCCATCGCATTACTTGCGCTCACTTTGTCTTCCCCCTCCTTGACTGTTCATTGTCGCTGGCTTAATGTTATGATTTCGATCTCTTCACTCCTATTATGTGCCATTTTGGTGCATCATTCGTTGGGAATCGGTACATTTGCAAAGGCGCCAAATTTCTTGAGGGCATTTTCTAAGCATCCGTTGGTCCTTCCTGGCCATATGCATTAGATCTGTACAGAGTAGGCAGATTGTCTTCCAGGCCTCTTTCATTTAATCTTGGCATCGTCGTTGAAACTTTTTGTGCCAGTAAGTACAACTATTTCTCGTAATCTGAAATGACTGTGAGGAACACGTTGGGTTTTCTGAGCGCCCAGGGATACTTATACATGTAGTGAGAAGGCATGAACAAGAATCCCCCAGAGACACACACACACACAGACCTGTACTCCTATATTTGTGAGGTCTCTTTGTTCATTTCTATGGGCAAAACCCTAATCCCGACAATGACACCCTTAATCCCTACCCAGCCCTAACCTTAACCATAAGTAACCAAACAGAATACAAAACTTCTGGCTGTTTTGGTTACTTGATTGCAGTCACAGATTTTGTGAAATTGAGTTTCTCCTTGTGGCCACAGGAAAAATGTCCCCACAAGGTCAAAATAACAGGTTTACAGTATACCACATTGTGGGGGGGGGTGCATTTTTCCCCACAGTGTAATATATACATACCCCCCCCCCACACACACACAGCAGAGGCAGTATTTAAACCACCAATCCCTTAGTTGTGAGGTGACATTGCTGGCCACTGAACCACCCCTGTCATTTTTATGCTGAAATATGAGTGCTGTTGAAGGCGATGGCACTAAATCTGGTTTCATTGCACAGCTGGAGGGGGGGGGCTACTACTCCCTGCTGTTATATATATGAAACGTAAAACTACAAATCCACACGTCAGGTTTTTTTTAAACAGTATATTTAATGTGAAATGGGACATTCTATTTTCCTCTTTCTTCTAGTGGTGTGGCTTGGCATGTGTTTGCTGTCAATTAAATTAAACAACATTTTGAAAGAATTTTGCCATTGATAAGGCCTCAGTTTATTTAGCAGAGCATGTCCAAATAATAATAACGTTACCGTTCGAATTTATCACTGCTGAATTGTGGCTAGTCGGCTAGAGTGACAAACCTCAACTCTTAGAGCTCTTCTTTCCATCGTTCTTTTTATCCTCATTCTTCTGTATGGGCATCTTTCTACAGAGACGGTGCCTAAGAAGATGTGGAACAAATGTGATTTGCTGACAAATGACTGAATAATTGGGGCATTTGCAGGATCCTTAATTATGTTCAAATACCTGTTATCCAGACAAACCATAAAAAAGCATCGTAACAATGACCTGGTTTTGATTGATTTTATTTAATCACGGGCAGATTCTTTGTCCTGTTTGTGTTTTTTATATATATACCATAATGAGAATGTTATAACAACCTTGTCAGCTCTTGTTGGGTGTTTTGCGGAAACTAAAAGGCAGTATATAAAAATTAATTGAATTGAACCTGAAGTGTGTCTCTGATTAAGCTAAAGCTTCTTGACTTTGCGCTCAGCAGTCTGTCTCCTGTCACCACTTCGGCATGTGAAGGAGTGCCGAACGGGCTCATAATTTTAATCCCATCACTGACATCGACCCACCTCTAGTTCATGTTTCCTTTCGATAAGCTATTTTCTTTTGTCACAAATGCTGATTCTCAGCTGATCAGCTGGTGGAAACTTTTGCTAGCTGGTAAGTAAATACAAACGAATTCCACCAATACAAGGACAGCGACGGTAATTAGAGTGTAATATTCTGGCGATCAAGACAGAAACAGGATATGTTTGTAAATAAAAATCCCAGACAAATGGGTGAGTGTCATTCCCTGTCTTCCATACTCACAAGCTAATTACAACCCCCCCCGCCCCCCAACTTTTCAGAAGATGAACACCCCAAGAAATCAAAGCATGCTTGTTTATACTGTCATGTTTTATCATTGCTTGCATATTGTGTGAAATCGGTAGAATATATTTTAATTCGCAAAATGTTGGACATGTGACCTATAAGCATTCAAGTCAAAATAGCCATATGAGTTGGGCACCCATATGCCATTGAAAAAGCCAGGGTTACTCTTAGATTCTTATAATATATTGTTAATTAGTGATGGACCAACCTTTACACTACAAATGTTGTGCTGAATGAACCCTTTGTCAGCCTTTGGGCTGGAATAGGTACATCATACTTACAACCAGGTGACTCATCAGGTTTTTGGTCTTGTTGATTGTTGTATGACATGGTCTGCGTCCAGTTAGCGTCCAGTGGAGTTGTCCACTCTCATGTGTCGCTCTTTCTTTCACTGTCATCTTCTATCCATTTCTCTAAACCTAACTTTACACGGGATAGATAAACTGAGTAATGGAGCCTTTATACATGTATAGTTCTGCCAATACATCAGGAAAGGCAAAGTGAACCTGCCTATTTTAGTACTTCCACTAGTGAAATAAATGGTGTTTGGCAGGAATGGTCACTAGTGTGCTCAAGACATTGTGATACTGCACCAGTAGACGGAGCACTTTTGTTTCGGGCGGCTACTTGGGTACAATTTAACATTCAAAGTGCAAGTGTCAACGACTCTGTATTACTATCAAATAAATAATTATTTTGACATATCCAGTCCATGTCGCGATCCTAACTTCAGTGTAAGAATATTCCTGATCTTGGTTCTCTTGTTTCTGCATACCAGCAGTCAACAGCCGTACTTTTTCGGAATATTTATCTTTTCAGTTTAACATTTATCCAATAGGACATAGGGCACAAAGAAAGGGGAACATCCTAGACAGGATTCCAGCCAATCACAGGACACCCACATCACGTAGAATTTGGAGACTTGGAAATGTGGGACGATACTGGAGTACATAGATAAAAGCTGCATGACGTGGGGAGAAGGTGCAGACTGCACATGTTGAGTGGGGGGTTATGCAGAGGCATGACGCAGCCAAGCTACCCACTGTGCTGGGGTTTGTGTAACATGCTAATTGTAGTAATAACTTTTTATCTTTAGATTTATTGGCATCTTTTTTAATGTAGTAGATGGGATAAAGCTACAGATGAGTCTCTTTTGGAATCAGATCCGTACAGTTAAATCCTAGCTACATCATACGAGTCTTATAAGCAATGAACCAGTCAGAATGTGACCTACACAGGAACCAGACGCGATTCGTGGAAACACCTGACGTAGTTGTTAGCAATGAACAGGTCTCGGAATAAAAAGGCAACTAGAGGTAATTTTCTTAGCTAGCTTTAGTGACTGTAAGTACATTAGTACTTCCATCCATCCAACTGTCCAACTGTCCATCCTTCCAACCATCCAACCATGCATCTTGTAACTGCTTCTCCTGGTCAAGGCTGGGCTACACTTTGGATGGGATGACAGTCCACAGCAGAGCACATACATGGACATACACTTGCACAGTCAGACACAGTGAGCAGTTTAGAGGCACGTGTGTGTGGAGTTTCTGTTCTCCCTGTCTCATGCGGGTTTCCTCCTGCAGTCCAGAAACATGGTTGGTCTAACTGGCATCTCCGTATGCATTTTTTTTTTTTTTATGTAAAAAAAACACACGCATTGCATTCTAGTCATGATTATGCTGGTCAAACAAAACCGACAAAACATGTTACTTTTTTCACCCAGAGAATTGTTTTGGTTTAGCATTGAACCTCTCAGCATTTATTGGTCATAGTCCAGGAATTAAAACAGCTTCTCACCCTTCAGTCTGGTGCAGATGAGTGTGTAGGCCTGTTGTTCCTGGAAGTGAAACCAGAGTCTGAGGCTGATGTCATTACCAGGAATTGTCCAGGTGTCATCCTGCCGTGTTTGTGTCTGTGTGTGAGTGCAGACACCAGGTGGCGCTTTTTGAGATGCTGGAACCACCGCGCATGCCTCTGACAATCATCCTATGATCAAAATCATTTAGCTCCGGCATCTTAACTGTTCTGAAGCTTACCAAAACAGTAAGTGAACCTTGCGATGCTGTCTGCTCGCTGTATGTATTCAGTTGCAGTCGCATGATTCGCGGATTAGAGGAGCGAGCTGTTAATACTTTAATGAGCAGGTGTACCTGATAAAGCGCCCACTGGGAGTATGTGCTTTATGTTGACCAACCAGTACGCCATCGCATGTCGTGCTGATATTAATATGCCCTGTTGACTTTCACAGATACACGAACTGGTGGACTGCAAAGACGTCAGCATCGGCGCCTGGTTCGAGGCCACCGTCGAGAAGGTGACCCGTGGGCCCAGAGGGCAAAATGGCAGCGCTGGGATGTTGGGGAAGAGCGAGCAGCTGGGCAAAAGGACTAACGGCAGGCCTGAGGCCGAGCGCGGCCGGGCCGCCCTGGACAGTAACGGGAACCCGGTGGTGAACATGGGCGCTGGGCCCTCCACCTCGGGCTGGCCAGCGGGCGAGGAAACACCCACCTATCACATCCGATACGACGAGTAAGTGCTTCAGCGAGGCGGCTTCTGGCATTTCTGGGGACGCCCTTCTTGTGGGATCAAGTCAGGCTTTTGTTCTTCTACAGCCTGTCCTATGCTTATTCCCCTATGTGGTCCTTATGAAAACCATTTTTGGCTTTATTTGTGGCCATGGGTATGGGTAAGTTTGACCCTGTCTGCAATCTGCCTTATGGTTCAGATGGTGTTTCCTGCTTCAGTTTCTCAAGATTGGTAACAGCAGAAGATGGTAGCGGTCTCTCTAGAGCAGAGTTTCTGAGCCCGATCCTTCACGGCCCCCAGACAGTTCCTGTTTGTGCTCCGTCCCAGTTCCTTTCCAGACGCTCCATGTTTTTGCTGCTACCGGTAGCTGGGAGGGAGCAAAAACGTCACTGTCTGGGGGTCCCTACAGACCGGTTTGAGAAACACTGCTCTCAGGCTGTAAGTAAACATTCATGAGAGAAAGCTGAAGACCTAAGAACAAGCATTCCAGTTGAAGTACCCTTGGAATCTCTTAGGAAACAAACTGTCTGTCCCCATTGTGCCCCCTTCTCCCTGTCACATCAGGATTTAGGTTTGAAGGGAAACCTCCAAAGGACTGTGAACGTGAAAAAAAGTGACATGTAGTTTGCTCAGATGGTATTTCCGAGAATTGCGTCAGGTCCTTTAAAGGACATGTCAGGATAGTTACTGGGTGCCTGCAGTGAGAAGGGATTCGGTCTCCGGTTGGCCCCCTCTCTTAAATGTCGAAGTGTAAATGACCGGTTGGCTGGGGAAACCTCAAACAGGGGAGAAGTAGAGGAAACGAAGGAGGAGACTCGCCGACACCACTGAGTGCAGGTTTCTTTTCAGGACATAGTGGATCTTTAATACTTGGGTTAACTGTGCCTTTAAGAAATATGTTAAACGAAACCTATTGCTTATAGATGGTTACTTTCAATATTCTTATTTTTTAAATTTAATTAAAAATAAAAAATCAATACCTGGAAGAGGAAAAGTCATTTAATGGGATCAAATTATCAATGTGCATCATTGATACCAGGCAATGTGAATTGTTCATTTTTATTTCCTTACAAACTATTGCATTAGAAATATAGGTGAAGGAGGAGAATAGGTGAAGAGGATGATTAAAAATATTGCAAATAAATATTAGGCCATTCTCTTGAACTAGCAACATTTTGAGTTCTTGAAGTAATTCTTTCAGCCATTTATGCTGTCTTTGGAATTCTCTGTGTGAATGCTCGCAGTGTGCATGTGCAGAGTTTACTGGCCTTCATTAGCTTGCAGGGTCTCCGCTGGCAGCATTTTTCCATGGCGCCCCGCCATGGCAAAAAAGAACATCCATACAACCAATCAGTCATCTAATCCAACACCTTGGTGACTCACTGGGGAAGCCCGAATCCCCCCCCCCCCCCCATGCACAAATTATGGAATTCAGTTAGTTAACAGCACTAATAGGCTATGTTAAGCAGACGCTCTTATAAAGCTCTAATATAATGAGCTCACTCAGGTATTTTCCAAGGAAAAGAACAACAGACAAGGCAGGTAAACAGAGCAGGCATTTAGTTAGGTGGGGCGATGACGATGCATCTCTCTCCTCACTCTCTTAAACCCCATTCACACACACACTGAAATCCAGTTATATATCGCAATTTTACCATTATGCTATCTTGTGGAAATGGGAGCAACCCAGTAAATTTTACCAGTTAATCTCACTCCTGACGACCTAGTAACATTAGCAGTACCTTTCCGACACTGCTCCAGTGTGAGTGCGAAACTGTAACAGATTATTATGTTTGGGGGGGACGACTTCTCCCCCTTTATTCACTACATTTGCCTTGTTTCCACCAACGTGGTGCCGGTGCCGGGCTGGTTCGCTCTTTGTGCCTTTTGAGTACTTGCCCACGTTTCCACTGGTTACAAAAAAGAATGGAACATAAATATTGCGTAGGCAGAAGTACAAGTAAAGTAAAGGTTAATCTGCATTTCATTGTTTTGGATTTATTTTGCTGCTTTGAATTTTATGTTTTTCTAAGCTGCTGAACCAAAAAAAAATGTTTTTAGAGTTTGACTCGTTGCGCCCTCTTGCTATTGCCTGTATCCACTTTTGGCTCCGTAAAGGCTCCCCATCTGTGTGTGTAAGTGAGTTTACTCTCACTTGGTGTTTTACCGTTGTCCTTTTAAGGATCGCACAATAAAACAGTCTGCTAAAAACTGAACTTTGCTATCCGCCTCATGATCTCTTCGCCACTTGAACATCAGTATTTTATTTATTTCACCTTTGACATAGCCAGCAAATCAATCCTTCGTATTTCACAAAATAGAAAAAATGATGTAACATTATTCTGCTAATAAGCTGTCAAGTTGTTGCACTGCTGGCACCGGTGATATTGGACTAAACTACAGTGATACCTCAGTATACGTCCGCTTTGGAATAAGTCCAACTTGGTATAAGTCCTGTTTTGCTTGGTATATGACCCTTGTTTGGAATACGACTTGCATGCTAGAACTTGTATGGGTCAAATGACTATCATGACACCGCGCGCTACCCTTGTTTACCTCTCTCGAGACAAAGCCACAACTGCCCACGAGCGTCAGTACACCAGTTGCTACCATTCAGTGAACAACCCGCGCCATAACTCTTTTCAATTATTTCATCTAATAACTTTTGTAATTATGTATTTACAGTGTTTTAAATTATTTTATACAACCCCAATTGTCATGCCCCGCTTGTCCGATCCTCCCATGTGCCACGCCCCCTCATCTACCTCGTGTGGAATCCCCGTGTTTACCAGCTGTTTCTTGTTGCTGTCATTAGTCCAGTGTACTTAAGTCTGCATTAGGTATGTTCCCCAGTCCGGTCATTAACGTCTAACATCCGTTTTATGGTGTATAGTATTCCTTGTTGGTTTTTTTTTAATTAAATTCCCTCGTTCGCCCGATTTCCTGGTTCCTGTGCTGCTTCCCCACTCCGTGCCCGAGCAAGTGCAGGACATCATCAATGTATAATATGCCAATAACAATAGGATTTTTTTTTTCATGGGAACGGATTAATAATTTTCCCTTGATTTCTTATGAGAAAAATTTGTTTGGTATACGTCCTGTTTGGTATAAGTCCAAGGATCTGGAATGGATTAAGGACGTATACCGCGGTACCACTGTATATTGCTTATGGATTGAATTTTCCAGGTATGCAGAAGGTTTGGATGCGATAGCCCGTCCCACTTTTGCTGACTTCTGAGCCCGTCTTGTTTGTGGTGTGGTGCTGGAGCTGCTTTTTCTGATCCAGGGTCAGTTTTTTTATGGTGATAAAACCGAGCCAGTTCCAGATTGGGAAGAAGTTCGGCACCAGCACTACGCTGGTGGAAACGAGGCATTGATATCAGTTGGGAGTACACAATACCTGTTACTTCACCATTATGGAGGAATTGGTAGGAATGAGAATTGATCTGTCCCATGTTGTTTTTACCTGATACATTAATGGGTTTTCTATGTGAAAGGGGGCCACACATACCGGGAGGGACTCACATCCCACAACAAACCACATAGATATGCTGTGTAGAGTGCAGTTGGGCTGGGTCACATACACAGTTAGGCTGTTACATTGTTGAGTGAAGCACCGGAGACGAGCAAACTACTTAATTTAGCAACCGTGAAAAAACATAGCTACATAGAGAGAACTTAGCCTATATTAATTCATATAATTATAAAATGTTTGTTTGCTTGTTTGTTTGTCCACAAGGGATGTTGTTTTGTATCAACGAAACGTGTCAGATGGGAACTTAACATACCCAGCAGAGATGTGTGCTCTTCTCCAGGTTGTTCTATAATTTAATCAGGGCTAAAGAATGTTTGCCCGCACTGAACATGGTTCTCAGTGTATACCAGTGTTTCCCAAACCAGTCCTTGGGGACCCACAGTTGGTCCACATCTCTGGGTCCCCGAGGACTAGATTGGGAAACCTTGGTGTATACCAATAGCACCCAAGCGGAATACATGCAACTGCAGGGATATCACTTAAAGGACAGACAAACCCTGAATTGCCTTCAACAATTCATTGGTAGGGTGTTGGTGGTCTGGTGGTTAGGACATTTGCCTCTGGGCCAAGAGATCGTGGGTTTGAGTCCCACCTTAGGCATTACCATCAGTGGCTCCCTGAGCAAGACCCTTAACCCCAACTTGCTCCAGGGGAACTGTCCTTGAATTAAAAAAAAAAAAAAAAAAAAATTCGCTCTGGGTAAGAGCGTCCGCTAAATGCTGTAAATGTAAATGCATTGTGTTATATGATGCTAAGAAAACAGATCCCTGTCGTCTGTCATATTAACAGCTGATTTTAACAACGTAGTTTTGTTATCATTGATACTTTTACCCATTCCATGCAAAATTCCGGATCATAACCCTATAATCAAAATAATGAAAATGAATTTTTACAGTGTTCATGGATACAGTGGATCTTTACCATGGATAACTGGTTTCACCCATTCAATCCAAAGTTCCAGAACATAATCAAAGATCAAAGCAACTGAATATCTATGAGGTGCCTTAATGAAATGAAGCATCACAAATGGATATTCCCCCCTGTGGCTTCTCATCTGTTTTAGCTGAAAATGCTCTACTAAACCAAACTAATATTACAACCGTAGACAAGCACTAAAAGAAGAGGGTTACTTGCGGGACTGAAGACTTCATTTGGCTAGCCAGTTTGTCTTTGTTGTGGTATCACCTCACAATGACAGAAAAATATTGAAACATGATCATCTGCATACAGACTGCCCTGTCCTTCTGAACCAAGTGTGTTTTTGACTGACGGCTCCCAAAACCTCAGTATGCATGGTGGTAACGGTGTTGCGTGGATCTGGATGATAGTCCACTAGACCTCAATCCTCAGAGCATTTGTGAAACGGGTCTCAGAAGTACCTAGGACCAGTTCCTCTTCTATCCAACTAGCATGCACTGGAAGACGTCCTTTTGTAATGCTGCCAGAACAAACCCAGACAGTCTCAGACACATGTTGGCTCCATGCTATGTCTCTTCCAAGGTGTCCTACTTATTTGCTAGCTTTGTGCAGCCCTCTCGCAGGTATTTCATCTTCTGTGTTCATTCTGAATCTCAGCCAGTCCTAGAGCAAAATGGCTGTGCAGTGCCAATTTTTTGTCGGAATTTGAATGTGCAAAAAGTAAAAATGAGGCAAATATCTTTTATCTGCTTTAATACTTAAATCTGGTGTGTGTGTGTGTTCGTGTGTGTGGGAGTGTATGTATATATGCGCCCTGCAATAGAATGGGATCCCATCCGCGGTTGTACCCGTGCCTTATGCCTTTTGCTGCCTGGGATAGGTTCCAGCCCCCAGGCCAGATCTATTGGTTGGAAGGGAAATGTTCGGTAAAATACATGCCATGTTGTGATACTTCTGCAGAGGCACCATCCATCCAAACAGTTATTAGCAGAGCACAGAATGCTGAGCTGGCTATTTGCCTAAACTGAAGTTGCCTTAAGTGAAGTATATCTTTGTAACTGGAATATACAGTGAATGAGGACAAAAACCACGGATGGCCACAGCTCAAGCCATGACCCGAAGACATCACGCTGGCTCCTCTTCTTTTTTTTTCTTTTTTTTTTTTCCCTGTCATCCAATCAGCTTCTCTTTAAGTGCCGTTTCATTAGTTTAACGGCGTAGAGCAATTCATCGGTTTCGCTAACATGGCCACCTAACTTTGTTTGATGATGCAGTGTGCCAGTCGCATGGCCTGTATCTGGAGACAGACCTTGCTGAGGGAGGACCTCCTTCACGGTGGTCTACATTCCCCCAGGCCTTCCTCCTGTGTTTTGTTACTGTCATCAGATCTTTGTGGGCAGAGCTGCGTTTCTGATCTCGATGGCTTCCACTGGCAGAGGAGCCGTGACCAAGAAGATGGAAAACTAGCCCTAAACCAGCTCAAGTTCAGCAGGGTCTTTTTGGGGAGAGAATGAATAGTTTTGGAGAGCGGAATGCTGTTTTTTGGAAGCTTTCTTACTGCCTTGTACCATGACTATTTGCATCTTTCGTCTGCCATATTTGTTCTAACACTTTATGCTAAAAGCCTCTTTTGTGCTCTAGTGTTGGTTGTCATGGAAACAACAATTTTATGGTTGCTAGGGAGAACTTGGTTCAGTGTACTCATCTTCGTGGTGATTTTTGATATGAGTTTTTCTTCAGTGAAACTGCTTTCTAGGGCAGTGTTTGCCACTCAGTATGCCAGGGCCCAGGTCACATGGTTATGGTCCCCATAAGGCTTGTTAATTTCTGTCTTCAGGTCAGTGATTAGTGGCTGCAACACAGTGATTAGTAGCATCACAGTCAGTTAGATTTATGGATGATACACCACTTGAGATGGTTTGCTTAATTTCAATAAAGGAGTGAAGAGTTAAGAGAGAGCCAGCAGATCTGGCAGGTTCAGTATACCCCTGATCCTGCATTTTCTAATAAAGTTGTCATGTAAATAAACAACTTGAGACGAAAAATCACTTATCGCTTATGGTGAGGTTTGTAAAGCTGCATTCCTTGATGGTTCTGATGTGAAAGGAGATGTGTGTGTGTGTTTTATGCCCAGTGTCACAGTGACACATTACCCATACAGAAATGTAAGCTAATGTTAACGTTCATCCACTGTATAATTTGTGGACAAATTTCCATGGTGCATTTATATATGGACAGCTTTGGCCAGTTTGAGAAACCAGTCTGCCTCAGGCATATGTCTTTTGGACTTGTGGGAGTAAGCTGGAGTATCCGGAGGAAACCCAGGCTCACAAACAGATCATGCAAATTCCAAACACACAGAGATCAAAGCCACAGCCTTGGTGCTGTGTAGCTGTGTGGTTGCAGGGGCATCTCATAAGCACATTTAGCCCCTTCTGAAATATTTAACTATTATAATCTTCATACTGTTGTAATACGTCATATGGAAATGTTTGGTTCATTTAGCAAAATGCGAATCACTGCACATTTGGGTGCATTACTAATAATTCCAAGTGACCTGAGAACTCATGGGAGTTTTAATTACACAAACATGTTCTGAGGACAGAAAGAAAAATTATTGGTTCAGAGAGATAACCAATCAGATTGTAGAGGAGGTAGGTCCAACCCACTAGAGGAGCCAGGACCAACTAATCAGATGTCTTGCTCCCTCCTCCTCTGGTTGCATGGACCCACCTCCTCTATAATCTGATTGGTTGAGAGATAACCAGTCATTTTTCGTTCTTCCCTCAGAGCATTTTTTTTTGTAAGTAGCTCTCCCACAAACTCACTGGGATAGTTCCCTCCATATTGTTTAGGGAAGAATCCAGTGAATGAAATCCGCTTACTGTGTTCATGACAGTAATTACTTTGGATGGTAGTTTGCATGCTGGGTGCATTTTGGGATTGCTGTGCGTCAGTGCAAGAACTGCATTTACTGAGAACATGACGTTATCCCTTTTGACTCCTTTTTGGCCTGTGTTTTAATACAAGTGTAGCTTCCTTAAACAATTCATTTAAAGCTTGTTACAACTGAAGGTAATAACTGCTTATGATTCATATCATTTCTACGTAATGTGTGTGTGTGTGTGTGCTTTTAGAATGGACGAAATATCAACTGCCAAGACATAGTAGCAAGTTTTTGTGTAAGTGTGAACTCTTATTCCTCTTGACTAATGCCTTTTGTTTATATGTGCCTTTTTCTTGTTTATTGAAAAAAAGAACCGTGTGCCAGTATTGTTGGGAGTCAGCATGGGTAAAATGATTGAAGGTACTTCACCAGCAGACGGCGCACGCAAAATGGACTGGTCTCTTTGGCATTGACAAAAGTGCTTAGAGTTCAGCAGAAACCCAGAGGAATCCAAATGAAACCGAGAAAAGATTTTGAATCGTGCGATGGATCTACTATTCCAAGCCGTGGAGTGAAAACATGTCTTTTAGAAACCTCAGTAGCTCTCTTTACCTTACAAACCCTTCAACAATAGACATGGTGACTTTCTGTGGTGTCTGCAGGCATTTGGGCCAAAACAAATGTAGCAATAATTCTGTTATATTAATACTTTTCAATGGATCAAAGTTATATAACAGTCTGGGAAGGAGTTTAGTCTCCAGCTGGTTTTTCCATTTATCTGAGACTTTCTGGGTATCTGTGTTTTGCAGCTGAATTTAAAAACTTAGTCTGTATGCATTTAAACGTCTGCATGAATTAAAGTTGTGAATTTGCCAAGCTGATATATAATTACGTTTAAAATAAGCATTACAGATGGAGATTTTTTCACCGGGGGGGCAGAATGGGGTGCAGGGAGGGGGTACACCCCAGTCAGGATGCCAGTCCATTGAACTTGCATTCATATATTATGGGCAGTTTAAAGATGCCAGTTAACCTCAACCGGGCGTCTTTGAAGTGTGGCTGGAATACGTGACAAGAGGAGAGTATACGCGATACACATGCTCAGGGTGGAGAATACACCCCCAACCCTGGAGCTGCTGACCCTCCCTCTAAGTGCCTGATTGCCAGCTTTTATAAAATATAAAGTATATGTGCATAAATCACTTATTGTGGTAGAATGGGCAATTGCCTTCCCAAGGTATAGTGGGTGCTGGTATAGCTTAGTCCACAGCTAGCAAGCCGGATGATAAAGTGTGCAGAAGATTTTTTGTTTAATTGTGTGTTTTTCAGCCTGTGGGGAAACTTGAGGTAAAGTTGCTGTTCCACATGTATGGACATCCAAACTCCACACACAATGAGCCATGGCAGAGACTCGAACCCTGGTCCCAGAGGTGTGAGGCAACAGTGCTAACATGTATGAGAGAAAAGCTAGAACCTTTTAGCAAAGCATTCTGCTTAGGCTGAAGGTCTGTGCCAAGCTGGCAAACTAAAAGATGTCGTTTAAGTATTTTCCTTGTACCTCTGAACCATCCATCACACCGCTGGCTGGGTCCACACTGGGTATGTGGTGACATTCACTGGTGTTTCTGACCCCTCATTCCAAAGCACAAACATACAGTCTTTCGTTAACATAGCCCAGTGCCATCCATTCATTTTCTGTAACCGCTTATGCTATTCAGGGTCCTGGGGGTCTGGAGCCTATCCCAGAGGCTACAAGCACAAGGCAGGGAACAACCCAACCCACTGCAGGGTACACGCATGCACACGCACGCACCCAGTTTGGTAACTCTAGTTACCTCCAGCATGTTTTTGGATTGTGGGAGTGAAACCGGAGACCCTGGGGGAATCCCCACTCAGCATGGGGAGAACATACCATGGCAGAAACATGAACCCTGGTCCCAGAGTTGTGAGCCAGCAGTACTAACCACTGCGCTGCCCTGCCCTGCCCCTAGCTCTGGTTGATGTTCTGTTGCCCCCCCCCCCCCCCCCCCCAGAGGTGGGGGACATAAAAAAGGGACCCCCCAACCCGGGGCCGGG
>JAODKC010000044.1:31887942-31902886 GCA_026777985.1 Mormyrops attenuatus | reverse complement strand
GGGGGAATACAAATTCAAATTTCTAAACATGATTCAAGCACCAATCACACCACACACCGAATGTCTATGATAAGGCTGTTTGCAAGGAAACAAGGCACACACTGATGAACGTCCCAAAAAAAAAAAAAAAGAACCAACCCACACTTGAAGACAATGCCATACAGCATTTTCTATGTACCTATTTTGCACTGGAGTTAAACATTAATTTTCCTCGTCTGATCAAGAGTACAGGGAGACAATCTGAGAGTCTATTACCATACAAGAAAATGTACTATTAGTTGGGGGCAAAGTCAATAGCGATCAGATAAACCACCAGAGACAGATTTAAAACCATTATCTTTCAGCCATTAAAATAAAGGTCACTCGTAGCTGATTAGTCAGCGGCTAAACACCTTTTCCACCTATTCCAAATTAGACTTATTAATCCTAAGGATGTGTGCATTGATAATGAGTATCTTAACGCAAAGCCACCATTATATTAAATGGCTATATTTAGATATGATATAGAAAGGTTCTGATGTTCAATTTTGATGCAAATGAATACCAGATAAACTCGTGACTCTTAACCTCATGAGACAAAGTATCTTCTACCTGTTGGGCTGGAAAGAGATCTTGTCATATCCAGTGATTTCACACAAATCCTTCTCCAGCTGCCTGAAGAGCTGTTGGTAGCCCTCTGCTTGGTCCAGGGGCACAAAGGGGTGAACATTTGCAAACTCCTTCCACGTGATTGGCTGAGAAGAAAGCAGAGTCAACCAAAGGATGGGACTGGCAGGAGGCACGCAGACCTCTCACACCCTACAGCATCAGCGTCAAGGAACAAACATAATGGAATTTCAGGGATTAAAATGACATGACACCAGGTAAACACCAGAAGAACCTGTAACAATGAACTCACCATGAGCTCAGATGAGCTGTTCAGCTTCATTGTGCAGGAGCCCTAGTATGAACAAAGAAACCATAATCATTCAAATAGACTTGTTTATTAACATTTGTAAAGATCGATCTCACATTATATGACGTATTCCCATCTCAAATGAAGGGGAGGAATGCAGAACAACCTTTCAGTGTTTGTATTTAGCAGAAAACTCACCAAGGGTATCATGCTGTGAACCAGGGAAAGGTCTTTGTTTTCTAGGCGCTTCATGTAACGAATGAGGTTTGTTTCTGAATGGTAACTGCAAAATGGAGGACCGAGGATTGGACAGGAGGTACACCAAGGATCCAAGCAATTTATATAAATCACAGATCTTAGTGGCCAGAATTTTTCAGACAAGCCTATCAAAGGAAAACCAAGTATAGCTACAGATTAGGAGACAGGATTTGCAAATGGCTAAATGTTTAGCTCACCTGTTAAACACTGTGTGTGTGAGAAACTTGCTGGTCCTTTTAAATGGGGTTCCCAGGATCCCTTTATTCCGGTCACTCATTTTCTCAGCAATGAGCTCCTACAATACAACTTATTTTGTACAGCGCTTTTTGCACTTTTGAAGAGTCGCCCTTCAGCATTTGACAAGAGCGTGTGGCCATCCATCAATGTCATTTACGCAAAGTCCACATTTCCAGTTAAACCAAGTAATTTCTGTAACTGTGGACAATGAAATAACTACATAAGCACACTTACAGCAGAGGATTCGCATCCAAACACCCAAAGCAGATCGTCCAAGTCTCTCTCTGTCACCGTTTCATCTAGAGACACCCCCAGCTGGAGAAGTGAAACATACAAGTCAGTCCTATCACCCAGAAGCTTCCCTAACCTGCCTTTTTTCCAAAAATCAAATGTAGACAAATACATTTTTCCCATCCATCCATAACAATGCTCAAGGGCAGGACTGTTTAATTTTTTTGACTCAGATACTGTATTACTCAGGTGAATGTATGATCCAGTTTAGCAAATTAGCATCTTGGTAATAAAATGCTGCATTGTGCACCATTTAATATCTGTCCAGCAAAACAGAATCTGCTAAGATATGCTGTTAATGGCTGGATTATAGTTTAAATGCATGTAAAGGGCCATTGGTCAATTTCTTATTTTAGCACACTGATTAACATACAAATACAGTGGTACCTTGGAACACAAGCTTAATTCATTACAGAAGGCTTGTCGTGTTGTGATTTGGTTGAGGTCCAAGTTAAATTTCCCCATAAGAAATAATGTAAATGAATTTAATCCATTCCCCCAAATGATTGCCAATTTAAAACTTATTCACCTACCAACCTCTCATGATAAAAAGCATTAAAAATCAATATGAAACTAACACACATGAAAGCACATGTACAAAAGCAATAAATATTAAATAAATGAAATCCCACACTCTGAAGCGAGAGCAGACACGCATGCACCACCAAGTCTTGCTACAATTTCCTTTTTAAGTTCTACAGTTACTCTCACTACTTTTTTCTTTGGTTTGCTGTTATCACTTTCTTAGGGGCCATGATTACTGTATCACTAAATGTACTGTAGATAAAGCACAAAAAAATAAAAAATCACACCTAACACAAGAAAACAGCTTTTGCATGTCGAACTCAGTGAAGAAGCATCGCGAGACTGAGAGCGATTCATAGGCATCAGCCACCCAGTGGGACCATTTGCCTTTGTTTCAGCCCATCAGAGACGCATCTCAATCTGTATAAGTTTTAGTAAGTCTGTTTTGTTTTGTCGTGATCTGAGTTTTTGGTTGAGGCTAGATTTTTCTCTACAGACCCATTTGAGGTCTGAATTGGTAGAGCTGAATGTGTCTCAACCCATACGAGATTTAGCAGGAATGGTTGAGTTCCAAGAGTTTGGTCAGGTGCAAGTCGATTAAAATTCAACACACCCGCTCGATGTCGAAGTTGGTCGAATCAAGAGGCGTTTAAGTTAAGGTTCTACTGCATGTTAAAAAGCAATTTTTAAAAGTGCATTTATTTGGATTAAGCTGTTGGAAAAAAAAATCCTAAATATATGGCCATGTAAAGACTAACTTCAATGTCAATGTTCCAGTGAACTCAACTGTCATTTGACCCAAAGGATTGGTCCACACACTGAAAACACTCCACAGACTGAGGTCAGTGATTGGCTGGGTATGGTTCACAAGGCAAGTTTAGACCTACCACTCCTTCGCTATAAACGCGCAAGTTGATTTGCCTTTGAACAGCTCTCTCCAAGATGTCCTTGGCAGCAACGCTGCAGTGGATCTTCAGGGTGTCGAAAAACATCTCATGTTGGAGCTTGTGGCCTGCTCTCTTCAGGCCTACCGGCCAGGAGACAGAAACGCAGTGAATTGCTTGGCCTGTTTCAGAGCCATACTGGTATCCCCTGGAATACCCTGGCAGTGCCTTGACTTGTTAAAAACTGCACCAGTAACAATCCAAACACCCCATGCCCCTAGTCACCTGTAGTGTTCACTAACATTTGACTTCACATTACACATGGATTCCAACAAGGCAAGGCAGGGTAAGGTGGACATACCCTCTGCGAGAATCAGGGCGGCACCGTGTGTCCTCTGAGCAATGTGCTTCAAGCCTTGAGGTCCGTGGTAAACGGCGAACATGACGGCCATGTTGGCTAAGAGAGCCTGAAAGCAAAGTAACAATCTGAGGACAGGATGCATATGGCTGAAAAATGCAAAGGAAAAGAAAAAGCAACAGTCCAAAATGAGAAAATTGTCAAGCAAGATGCTAAGACATTGAGGATTGCATCTGACACTCATGATGGACAACTATTTATTAAACCCATGAAGTTGAGAACAGCCTCCGAATATACTGTGGCCCCAGAATACCTCGGTGTTTCTGGTGGGAGCTGGCCTTCCCTGCCCAATCTCCATCAAGGCAGCTCACCTGAGCAGTGCAGATGTTACTTGTGGCCTTGTCCCTGCGGATGTGTTGCTCCCTGGTCTGAAGAGCAAGTCGGTATACCTCCTTACCAGCCGCATCTCTGTGGTTAGAGGGGGTTTCCAACGAGAGCAATGATTAGCAAAAACAACCACTATCACGACACCTCGCTCTTTCTCAACACTGCTCAACATAAAATGATCATGGAATAAACAGAGTTTGATAATTACCAAATCCTATTGTACACTATTTCAGTTAAAAGCTCTGCAAATCCCTTTTGTATGAGATTTCACATGTCATGATGTTAATACAAATAACACAGTGGGTTGAACAGCCAAAGCTCAGGGGAAAATATGCTATTCATACACTTGGTGGGACAGCTGCCTGTAAATTTTTCTAAAGTTTCGCATGCTCATCTGATTATATAGTATTATATAGTGTTTTCAAGGTTAAATCAGACCAACTTTCTTCCTAACCAGAGAAAGACTGCACTTGTACCAGATACAACTTTAACCCCTTACTGCAACTCTACAAATCTCAAAACATTTTAGAGAGGATTTTGCCTTTTGAAGAAAAGTATTCTTTAAGATTCAGTCTAATCTAGTAGTGCAGGAAATGTAATTCCTTAACCTAGGTTCATTTCAGAAATAATGTGCGTGCCCAGCCCCTCATAAGGGAAAAATTTAAAGATTGCCAGTCGGTGTCATTGAAATGTGAAGACACGACCAAGCAGATGGTGACAAAGCAGATAACGACTTCATGCCAAGGAAGCATGGAGAGGGAGCTCACCGTGTAACCCCCACCATCCGCCCGGGGATCATGCGAACCAGGCTCTCCTTCACCGCGAAGAAGGCGGCATGCGGGCCACCATAGCAGAGGGGCACGCCGAACCTCTGGGAGCTGCCGAGAGCGACGTCCACCCCAAACTCACCGGGCGGCCGCAGGACGCACAGGGCCAACAGGTCGGTGGCACAGCAGGCCAGTGCCTGGGGTGAAGGGAGGGGGACTGTCAGCTGTTAACTATCCTAACATTCTGAACACCAATTAAAAAGGGATGCAATCAGGGCTGATGGTGACTGAGCTGGGCTGAGTTTTGCTTGTGTGTTAACTAGTGCTGTCCCAAATGATTATTCTTTAAACGATTAATCTAGCGATTATTTTTTTTTGATTATTCGACTAATCTAACAACTAATTTTCGATTGATCTGATGATGAAAATAATTGCTTATCAATAAATTTAGTCATTTAACACAACACTTCCCCCCCTCCTCCCCACACAAATCTGAAATTCTCATTAACATTTCAATTTATTAAAACATTTCTTACACATTAGAGCATTATTAACAAAAAAGGCAAATCTTAAGAGATTCAATAGGATCTCTATGTTAGACTAAAGTTAATAATCACTGTAATAGTTTTTACTTAAATATTTCAGTACACCAATTTGACTTTAATGTTGAAATAGATGCTAAAACATGGAATGATTTCATAACTAGAGAAACATGTTTAACAAATACTACCAAAAGGTAGTTTATAGTTAAGCTTACTTCAATGAGCAAGGAACGATTTAGCCTACAGTGTGTAAGAGTAGTCGTAAACGATAATTTGTCTCACTCTTACATGACAGAGTAAGTAAACAGAAAATATGAAACGGCTGAAACAGCGCCATTAACATCAGCTACAGTAGAGGTGCAGAAAAGGTGTCATGACTGAAGCATTCCCAAACTTTGGAAGACCGCATGCGAGCCTTTTTTGCCCCGTATTTCTCCAGAGGCTCTGTACGCAGCCATGTCGCCTCGTGCGCGGGGGGGGCAGGGTGGGCGGCATATTTCCTTTTTGCAGGGTGGTAGGAGATGTCGCATTAATATTTATGAGAGAAGTGCTACATGATTGGTCAGTGCATGCCTCACAAAACAGTGCGGTACTACAAAACATTTACGTAGTTTTACAAGACGCGTCGACACTAAAATTCCACATCGATGCATTTTTATAAATCGACATCGTCGATTATGTCGAATAATAGTCCCAGCCCTAGTGTGAACCAAGAGCCTGAGAGAATCCCAAGGGGACCATACAGGAAAGGCAACATAAATCATTTCCGTAAACTGCCCCGCCCCCAATGAAAAAATAGACAGTTGCTAAAAGTAAAATCGAAGTAAATGTTACCATTACCAGCAGGACAAAGCTTCCCACCAGAAAATTTGGACCCTGTGATTTGTGAACAGGGCACAAGGCCACAGAATCACGGGCGAGACGCCAGGGCCAGCCCCTAGCCCATTACGGCCACCTCTGCTCCCCCATTGTCAGCTGCCAGACGTCACTCCCGCAGTGCAGTGGTAATGAACGGCCCGGCTGGCCCAATGCTGGGAGGGCAAGACCCTAACAAGCCCTCTATGTCACCAATAAAAGACCCGTCCCTGTAAAGATCAAGCCAGGCAAGAAAACCCAAATATCCAACCTTAAAAGTGCCTTACACAACTTCTCTCTACCCTGTGGCGAAGTAATGAATTACAAGTCAAAAGATTGGCTCTCGCTTACCATTGTCCCACCACTACTCGACTAAAATCAATTTTAAAGGCTGAATTTTGGGAGCGAGATTCAGTATGTGGAACTTGTAGCTCTTGCAATAAGATTAAGAAAATTTGAATGACCTCCAAGTCAACAAATGCACTCTGCTTGAAGAAAGATGTGACTTTATATCAGAGGATGTGTTCCTCCATCATACCCTTAACATCTCCAGATATGCAGACTTTCTACAAAAGCAACTAACAAGTGAAAGAGGTTTAATTAGTAAGCAAAGAACACAAGAAAAAAAATAGACCTTGCCATTTACCTTAAGATGTGTTCCCTCCCAATATCAAACTCCCCTACATCAATGATGACAGCATTCACCAGGAGATAGATTAAAAACGGATAGAAAGCGACCCAACAACTTGAGCCAAACACTCAGCACAGGAGGACCTGCTCCACAATTCTTACCCCAGCTTTGTGGGCTTGGTCAACCAGTCCCGTGAAGTCCTCCACGCGGCCTTCTGTGTCGGGGTACTGGAAGAGCACGCCGCTCACATCCCTCCCACTGAAGTCCATCTCATGAGGCATCTTTAGCACCGTCTTCACTCCAATGTAGCTGCCATTGCCAGGAAAAAGTGTTGTCAGTACGAGACCACAAACTCCTGGGTCTGTCCAAAAAATCAGCCCCTGAACATCAAGTTTATGGTTCAGCATGTGTGGGACCCAGACTGTTTGGCCACAGAAACGAAAGCAGGCACATAATTATGATCATGGGCCAATTAACAAACTGGAATTTTCAGCCAGCCCCACCAATTCTGCCAATTAGATAGTGTAATCACTTGAAAGCCTATTAGTGCAGCTAAATGAGAACATGATCACTGGGTCACAAGCTTATTAGTGTCCAATAGATGACCGATTAGAATTGATATAATGAGCCTGGGTTACAAAGAAGGAACATCAACAGGGCAAAGAGTGAATCCTTCAACCTTAGCATACTAGTGCTGCCTTCTACAATTCAGTTCAAGCAGGTTTAGTCATTTCAGCCATACATAAAGTACACAATGAAATGGAACATTGCTACTCCAGGACCATGGTGCAACACAAAGAAAAACAGAAACACCACAAGTCCACACAAGTGTAGGCATGCAGAACTATATAGAATGCAATTCCTGCAATAAATCCACGAATCTTACTTGGCTCTGGTCTGCACCACAGCAATAGTTTGAGGATGGCAACGAGGGTCAATGTAAAATGTTCTTCTTTTGTTCTGCCTGGGGAAATAACGACAAAAATTCAGATTTTCAGTATTTACAAGACCACATGTCATTTTGAGTCAACTTCGCCGCACTCTGGAAGTAACGTCACCATCACTATTCACCTGTGACAGAGCTGCATGGCTTCTGCGGCCGCAGTGCCTTCATCCAAGAGCGAGGCGTTAGCTACTGCCATGCCAGTGAGGTCACACACCATCGTCTGATAGTTCAGCAGACTCTCCAGGCGCCCTTGGGCCACCTCTGGCTGGTATGGGGTATACTGGGTCACCCTGTGTGGGGATTTACAAATAATGGTAGAGATACAACTATCTATATCATACAGTCCGAAACGGCAAAACCAACTTTTCCATAAGTTAAAATCTTGAGGGCAGCCTGAAGGGAAAGTAGACGCCCTGAAACAGTAGGGGAAATACAGCAAACCCCAGCACACTTCCTGTTCATCATAAGGAGAGCAGAAAGTCCAAGAGGGAAGGTGGGGAATTTTGTTGTGACTGATAATTAAGGTCACAACATGGAATGCTTTGGGCAATTGAACAACAGCAGTACTTGCTAAGACCTGTCATGGGACCACATTTGAATAAGATTTTGAGCTCACAAGACTGTAACTAGAAAATCTTTAACTAGAAGCTTACGCCGAGTCAAAATATCCACATTTTCCTCGTGACGTTCTGGCATCCTACAAATAAGTTAGTTAGTTCATTATTAAAACGTGTTATTTCTTAAGTCGATTTAAAAATTAAGTCGCTTCAGTTATTGAGTTTTTTGTGCCATATCTGGACAGCAATAGCCATTATCTTCTGTGAGACAAAGTTTGTTGAAACTCACTGACATGTGGGAGTTGGGAAATGACTCACCATCCAGAGTTCTCCAGTAGGTTTCTCTGTATGGCTGGGGGCACGGAACAATTGTAATAACCCATTCCAATGTAGGAACGCCAAAGCTTGTTTTTGCTTGAAATTTTCTGGAGAGATTCCAGAATTTCATTCTCACCTGCAAAAGAGGCTTGCGTCATTGCTGACTCAGAGGTAAGTGGAGATCAATGGCAACACAACGGTCAAAACTTAATATAAGAAAGTACAAAAGACTACTGAATTACCTCATACTTAACAAGATATAACAAAATAACAAGTCTAACAGCTTATTGGTAATAATTAATACCGGTAATTATATACTGGAACCGTACTTTAATCTGGTACTAAACAATTTCAACTCTAACATCCCACCAGCAGTTTTTGTCGACATCTAATAATCATCTAAAACACTAAAACGGCCCCCCTTCTCCCAGAATGGGCAGAAAAGCATTAAAGGAAACAGCAAATAGACTAAATGCCAGAAACATTCTGGTCTTGATACTCCTGTGACAGGAAAACAAGCAAATTCTTGATCAAATCAAGCCTAACCTTTCAACTGAAACTCAAAATGACCAGACAGAAGCTTTTGATCATATTACGGGAAGCCCAATTCTCTGGAGAAAGAAGAAGAAAAAAAAAAAAACCATAACGTTTGGAAAAGTTGATGGCAAACAAAGCACTAGCAATGGATAGATTCAATCATTACAACAATGGATGTGCCATTGGGAACCCTGAAAGCCTGACAGAAAGCAGGACATTCTGGGGGATTCCTATCCATATGGTTCCCAAGTGCACAGCAACTGATATCCAATTGCTATTATTAATACTACCATTACCATAGAAGCAGAAGTCTTTATGGAGGCTCGTGAGTTACCAATCCCTTGGAGTATCTGTATGCTTACTCTCATCCCTACTGATTCTGGGTTGCAGTAACAGGCTTTAAGCTTTATATCCCATTCTGCATTACAGCAAAGTCAGAACAAAAAAAAAAAAAAAAAAAAAAAAAAAAAAAAAAAAAAAAAAAAAAAAAAATCACATTAAACAGCAGTCCAACAGCTCCACTCATTCACCTGGACCGTGGGTCGGCAAGCCGCAACCCTCGAGCCACATGTGGTTCTCAGGATATCACGCCTAACAGTACGCACTACATTGACGATCAAGTAGTATGCGTCCAACTAAATTCAGTAGGTATGGGATACTATGCGGTTTCAAGCGCACCCTTACGCACTGGGAGACCATCGCAGAGCCTACAAGGCACCTGAAAAAAAAAAACCAAGAGCTTTCAAGAACATCACATATTGATTATTGATGGCTTCCTATGTCCATCTTGATAGCCTAACTTGATTGGATACTGAGATGGACGGACAGAGGAATACGCATGCAACTACTTCATCAGATTCCCATGTGCTGAAAATAGCAGGAGTAAAAGAAAAAGAAAAAAGAAAAAATATTTTTTAATGCTGTGTCGTTATATTGTATGCTGAAAACACCCGTCGCCTAACATAACATAACATATATATTTTATGTCTGCAGGTGTTCTGTCATGTGATTTTCGTCCCTCTATATCCTGAGACAGTTTCTCGATGTGTTGACTGTATAAAAATGCTTTGATTTTCAAGCAAGACTGCAAGGCTTAATTTTTTACAGGCAGCTTCCAAGTTCAGCACAGTTGCTGTCAGTTTTGTTGCATCTCAGCGGATTATAGAACATCCTATACAAGTTTATATGAAGTCCTTCACCGATGCTGAATATGTTAAAGGGTGTTTTGTCAAACAAGCACAACACCTGTTGACCGATTTCAAAAATAATTAAGAAACAAAGAATTAAGAAACAAAATAATTAAGAAAATTAGGTGCATGCCACTTCCATTATACATTCCAGAAGACACTGAAAAATTTGTGAACAATTTATTCACACTATGTTGTCGGTGTCACAAAAAATGTTGCTAGACTTATTTAGTTCACTTGAAAATTTAGTTTAAGTGAAATTCTGTGGCTCCAATAGTTTTTTTTTTTTTTTTTTTTTTTTTTTTTTTTAATTACAAAGGTTGTTTGTGGCGCGTGTTAGCAAATGGGTTGGTGACCCCTGACCAAGCCCAGGGGAATGTGTGGGTAACGGGGGTCACAACCAACTGACGGGGCTCTTTGGCGCAGTGCAGCTCTTTTGCGGTGATCCAGAAATTCCTCTACAGCGCAGAGTGATTGGGTAGGTCCTTTGTTTGAGGAGGATAGATTGAAGCTGAATGGGCAAAAGCCATGGTGTCCACTAGCCCGGCCTTTACAATAACACCACCCAGTAAAAACAGAAAAAGGAGGAGGAAAAAGGGGGAAAGCGGGGAGACACTATGCCATTGTGTTATATTAGTCATATTAAGCCCCTTTAGAAACACCGGCAACTTAAGAGAAACAGGTAGGGGAGAGTGGGGTAAGTTGAGGCATTTTTACAATTTTTACATAAAGTCCTCACAGGAAAATAAAATGAGACAGAAGTAAAATGAAAACATGTGCCTGTATTTCAGGATTTCTCCTATCAAATGAAATGATCAGAATATATCTATAACAAATCTGCCTGAAGAAAAAAGTGCTCATTTGGCTCAACTTGCCCCATGTTAGGGGTAAGTTGATCAAAGTCATTGTGTGTCTGCGGGTAAAATGACCCACCGAGTTTAAGTTTAAACATGAGTAACCTGTGCATAACTAAGTTTACAAACATTTTCACAGATCTGAACTTCTGAGAACAACCCACAGATTGTGGTCTCCGGATGTGAATATCAGTGCAAAAACACAGCCTTCTTGTGAGCAGAGTGAGCTGCATCCATCCAAGCAGCTTGGAAATGGACCCCATGTTCAGAGCAACTCACTAATACCAAATAACTCAGCTAATAAAGTTACTCAGTCAGGTGCAACAAGCTTAAATATTACCCCTAAAAAAATCCCAAAGCACTACAAAATAGCAGAATAGCAGGCTTGTTGACTTTTAGGTGTGAACCTTATTTGGAACATAACAATTACACGAAGTTTGCTATCGGTGTAACATTAGACCAACTCATGTCTGACATCTAAAAATGGAATGTGCTTAGACTCCAAGTCACAATGCAGATGTTCACGTTTTACTTCTCAGAAATGCCTTTAGGTCAGACTGACATCAGGTTTTGTACCTCAGCTGGGATGCCATTTTTACAGAAAGAGAGGAATCCTAATGTTAGGCTTCTCATTAATAATTAATCACAGACAGGACGGCAGTGACAACAAGGTACACCGCATGTCATTCGATGAGGGCACCGTTTTATTTATTTATTTTTTTTAAAGAAATTAGTTTCCTTGGCAATAGAAGGAATGGCACCTAGAAGAACGTCAAAGAAGGTAAACAATCCTAATGGGAATCATGTGGGCCAATACAGTTCTGCTTCAGCCAAATGAGACAAATACAGGACCTGCCCTTTATGAACATGTTTAACCTCTGAACCATTTACAGTTACATTTAATTCAAAGTACCAAATCGAGTCAACATCACTTGAAAATGACATCTTTCTAAATTGCAAAATTTCAGTGAGTTTTAATAGATGAATATATTTACCTATATTCAAAGCCTTTGGCTATCAAATTACAGTTTAATGCATGAATTCATAGAAACACCCTAAAAGAAACAGATTCATAGGAAACCAACATACATAACTCATTTCTGCTATGGGTCAAGAAGCATTAAAAAAAAAAAAAAAAAAAAACCTTGACTGAACTCTAGTTAACTGTATTATAATACAACGATAAGGTGAGTCAAGCACACCACTGTGTGTCAAATACAAAGATAAGGCCAGAGTCCCCTGTCAAGAACTATCAATATTTTCAGCTGGATTCGTCTTTAGAGTGATTTAAAAATAATGACATCAATAACCGGGTAATCAAAAAAATAAACATTAAAAAAATCAATAAACACCAAGATGAAACTGAGTCTTATAAAACGATAAAAAAAAAAAAAAAAAAACTTAGTCAATTTCAATAAAAGGCGAATAACACGTAGCAATTAATAAGGAAGGTAGTAGCTGAATTTTTTATTTGTTTTATTAGCATTGTCCTTTGTTAAAAATAATAATAATCCTTCTACATTTAACACTATAAACCATTCTTCTATCCTTCCAAGTTTCAAAGGTTAGGTCACTTAAGGTTAATTCCCATCGCTTCCCAAAAAAAGGGAAAAAAAAGAAACCCACGTTAAATGCCGTGTGAAACGCAACAGCTAGAAGAAATCAATTAAATGATGACGGGAAATTGTGAATACGCTGCAATATCAGGAAGCTATCGCACAAAAACGGGGACTGCACACAGCGCAGAGCCTCTGATGTAACGACGGCGATAAACCAGATTAAACTGGCCTCGCCGGAGCGCACAAGGCTGAACTTTACACTCCACTTGCCATCCTATTAGCATCGGCTGTAGCCCCACAGGAGATTGGTGCTGCTTGTTGGGTTTCACAAAAACAACTCCAAATATGTTCAAAGGAAGACTTAACCGGATTGATCACGCCAGCAGCCATCACTATACCGCATTTGCTCACAATACGCGTGCAACCTACATTTCAGCCAGTCGGCATTTGTATTATTCCCTAAAATACAGTTTAGGGATTTTATTCGCCTTCAGCATCACAGACGTGTTAAAGTAAATATAAAAGCAATTGTCTCTGATAACTACTCCAGGTATAAAGACAAACCAGCAACGACGTCGTCCGCCTATATACTTTAGATTATATGGTAAACTAAACATTACTTCAGTCTTATTAGAGGGTTCCGGGAAAATGCAATGAAATGATGTCAACGGCACAGCAAGTGAAGACTGGCCACAAACAGGAATCTCACTTACAGAGGGGGTCATCCATTTTCAGGCTTCTTTGCAAACGAATAGAGGAAGGAAGAGTTTTTTCAATCAATTCATCAACTGTCTGAAAACAAAGCAGTCCGATGTCAGTTAGCTCGGAAGGAGGTTGAAATGTTTCAGACATCCAGCACACTTCATCACTGGTCATTAAAATGATTTTTAACTGCACAGTCTACGTTTACATCATTATAAGCATCTTGGCTGTTTCAATATTACTTGAAAGTTTTTTTTACACCAGTATGTTGCAATGTCACCACAGCGGTAACACCTGCTCACAACAGCATTTGACAAGGAGCCTCTTCGCTTCATAAATTGTTTTCTCCTAATATTCTTACCTTAAGACCGAGGGTATCCAGCATCTCGCGCTTCTCTTTGTCACCTGGTCCAATATGCCTCTCGGAAAAATCATCATGCCGGGGCAGAATTGACTCGATCCGCCTGGAGTCAAGAACGGCTGAAGTTCTAAAACCCCGGACGGTCATAAAAACATCCTTATTCCCAAAAGGCTCCGCGTGCACTTTCGCCATATAGCGGCTTTTGTAGCGCAGGTTCCTGCAAGGCACACGCGTCTTCACCGACCTGGAGATGAGACCCCAGGATTTTGCACAGCTTTGCATTTTCAGCCTTCGATGTGACGGCCACGCAAAATAACCACTCTTCTCTCACACAAATGTCCCCACTATCCCCTGCCACCCTACGGCGATGCTCGAAACTCTCGACAAAGAACTCTGGCAACTTCTTAAAAAGTGACTCGCTAATACGCCTCCTCATTACGCGGGAAGCAGCCAATCAGCGAGCCAGGCGTCAGTGACGCAGCGTCAAGCCCCCGGCAAACAGCTGCTTTCAGCTTCCTCACGTGCCGGCAGTATATATACCGAGAGCGTGACTGTTTGCAGCGGGTAGCCGCTGAGCTGGTTTTTCTGCCGATGTTCGGCAACATTCCTGGAAGTTTTAGATAACGACTTGTTTTGTTCGCCTTTTGCGATTGTTTTATGTGCGCCAAGACCTTATGGCATTATATAATAACAAGCGTCTAAGACTGTTTAAATAATACTCGCACCTGCGCGCATCAATGATCTGTCTAGCGTAGACTATGACAATTCTGCATGCGGAATCCGTATATCCGTAAATATCTACATAATGAAGTTAACGACATTCAGTAGGCAAGATTGGTGCTTCACTATTTGGTGAATTGATAGTATGAACCTCGACTGGCCGATGTCATATTACAAAGTTTAATGTCACATTTCATTCACGGCGAAAAGAACAACCTTGTGGAGATGTCTCATATTTTACAAAAACCAGTGACGCCTAGTGGTGCATCTGAGTATAGATATAAAGTACCCCACAGCTTACTCATAGATGAGTTTACGGTTCCATCCTACGGTTGGGATGGAAACACTGAAGTTTAAAAGCGTAAGGAGAAAAAGTAAAAATGCAAAAAAATGCTTTGTTGTGCTCTTTAATTGACATTGAATTTGTTGATTGCATATTGGGTTAGTGTCTGCCTGTTGAGCGCTCAGCTCACACAAGCACAATATAGTGGCTATTTACACTCACCTAAAGGATTATTAGGAACACCATACTAATACGGTGTTTGACTCCCTTTCGCCTTCAGAACTGCCTTA
>JAODKC010000044.1:31846057-31887842 GCA_026777985.1 Mormyrops attenuatus | reverse complement strand
GTGATTGGTTGCTTAGATAATTGCATTAATGAGAAATTGAACAGGTGTTCCTAATAATCCTTTAGGTGAGTGTATTAGGAATAGCTATCTAAAGACGTTGTGATGGCAAAGTGGACTAACAAAGCGATTTACCAGTTTTTCGGTAAGAAGAATGAAAAGGACGCAAGCAACCTAAGCCAAGGTGAACACACTGCTGCTGCTATAGCGATGCAAATGTAAACATACGAGGTGGCAGGATGTGGCCAGACACAGGCGGATAAACAAACTACATACCCGACAGCCACTTCCTTGGGGAGGTGCGTTAGACGGCGGTGGTTAATCCCCTCGCATGTGGATAATGCGGTACTCACGCTTATGTGGCTGCTGCAGCAGTTCACCGCGTTATTTTACAATTTGTAGTCTCTTTTTGTGATGTGAAGTTGTGAAAGTGAGTTGTTATCATGTGTGGTACATTTAGGATATATGTATTCACTTCTCGCACAGAAAACATCCTATGTAGCATCATGTAACATGACTGTAGTTTACGTCGTTCATCTATTTCTCTCTCTCTCTCTCTTACGTTGCCCCAGAAACTGAACCTAGGATTGTTTTGGTACAACTGGTGGCCCCTAAGCCAAAAAATTTTGTTAATAAAATAAATAGAATTCATTCTTAGTTACTTTGTTTTATTCCCTCATTCCAGGATGAAGAAAACTGTCCTGTGACTACAGACCACTGGAGCTGGCTCTGAAACTGAGAAATTATACCAGACCTCTTCCCTCCAAATAATCCTCTTAGTCTTCTCTGATTTTGGCCTTCTCAGACTTTAAAGCTGTATTATAAGCAGACAGCGTAATCTTCCATTATCCAGAGGGCAAAGCTGACATGGTTTAGTGTGCAGAGTGCATTAGGCACCACTTCTCTATCTCAGTGCCAGGCTCCTTGCTTGTCCTCCATCAGCTGGTCAGGAACAGGTTTTAGGGTTTGGCTCTGGATTGTCAGGATTGAACTGTTCTCCATCCATAAGGTTCTAGCATGTGGTGGACCACCTGGTTATGGTTCCCTGTCTCTGCTCCAAAACCCCAAATGTCTTGCTGTGGTAGGTTACTATTCTACCCTTCTGTGGTAATGTTGGAAAGCTGTCTTATTGGTACCCTGTTGGTACTCTGTCTCTGCATCCACCGTTACAGGTCCTATAACTTGCCATGGTTGTGGTTTATAGATTGAACCAAATAAATTTTAAAAATCATAACATTTAAGATATTGCGGGACTTTACTGTCAATGTGGAGCAGTTCATTGCAGTTTAACACACTTTAGTGACAGCAGAAACCTCAAAAAAATGCAGACATACAGGAAGGAAATCCTTCAGAACATCAGCACTTTTTGTATCTGATGCAAACTTGTTTTGAGAAGATGGTTTGTTGACAGCTGCAGGCTTTGCGTGACTGTTGTGTGCAGGGAGTGGTAGGTGTTATGGAGACTGTCCAGTCTTGTGCTTCTTGGGAAATCAAAAAACATTCCATTGCTGTGACACATGCTCTTCAGTTAGCGCAGTGTGGGAGTTGAGGACCTGAGCAGTAATGTAAGCAATAAAATCATCAATAAAATCATGGAAAAACATGGCACTTTTGGGTTGTCTGTACTCTGAGCATAATTTGTTTTCACAGACCAGGACATGGGGAAAGTTGTGCTTGTGGATAATGGGAAGTCACTAGTTTTGCCAGTGTAATCATTTGACTGAGTATTTTCAGCCAAAAGATAAGTGGAAAGAAAATGAAGGAAAATGTCCGAAAGGAATGACAGCATCTATGGTCACACTGGCATCTTAAGTAATGGCATGTCCTGGCCAAAGATCCTGTGTTTGGATCTCTGCATTAGGTCACACCTTCTGGGGTCTGGGGAGGTACCTGATACTACTTTATTTTTATACTTGTTCCACACACATTTCAGTAGTTAATATCGCTGCTGTGGCTGTTTAGATACCCACTGCATTTCACAACTCCTGAAATGTGAGAGGTTTATTGGTTTCCTCAGGTTGAGACTAAAAGCCGTGTTACTCTACTACCAAATTGAGTATATTGAGTGACAGAAATAAGGAATTGTTGGGAAAATATAAATAAATATAGAATATTGAATCATGTGGGTAAAAACAGGTTGGATCTGTATCAAGTTCCAAAAATGGAACGTTGAGGAAACATAATTAAATCTCATTTCTGGTTGCTCAAGGGCTGCTTAAAACATGATTCCTACACTTGATCCTTGATAAAAAGTACACGGCTTAAAATAAACAATTTGGCCATGCGACATGACAACATTTGTGTAAACAAAATAGCATATTAAGAATCCATTTAAGACTTCAACAGGAGAACAGGAATAAACATAATTGGCATAGTTCACAGAAGAATGAAGAATAGATAGCAGTATATACTGCCACTGAGACAGACAGCTGTTGTAAGTATAGATAGGAAATAGAGAAAAAAGAAAAACCTCTGGGGGTCCAAGGTCAACTTGCTGCCCAGCACCCCCGGTCATGCTAACATTATAGAGAAAGAAGGAGCAGCCTTGCTTGCTAAAAGCAAGGTGTAAACTGTGGTCAAACGCAAAGCCAAAGTCCATCAATGAGTCTGTTCTCCACGCCGGCCTGTGTAGGGAGGCAGATTGAAGGCTGCATCCACTATGTTGCAGTTCGTAAGTCACATTCACAGTGTCATCCCTCCATGGGACTGAACCAGGACTCTAGCTCAGATGGTGCCCCCCGTGGGCACCATGCGGACATGTGGGAAGGAAGGCAAAGAGCAAGGGGGCTCATAACATGCATGGACATATTAATGGACAAGCATAGTAGATAAAAATGGCATGTACAACAGCACCGGCAGCCATAGTTACGATGTGTCATGTGTTAAGTTGCGATTAAGCTGAACTGAACTAATAGGTCTTCAGTCAAGATATAGGACTGAGACCGATATGGCATCCCAAACATAGGCTGGTAAACATTCTACAATGTATAGGGGCCCTGTAGCAGAATGCTTTGCCACTAACTGTCACTTTATATGTGGAACAACAAGAAAGCCTGCATTATGTGATCTGAGTGGACGATGCGGCTTGTAAGCATGAAGTAATTCTATTAGGTAGGCAGGTGCTAGACCTTTAAGTGCTTTATATGTAAGTAGGAGAACTTTGAAGTCATTCCGGAACCTAACGGCAAGCCACCAGAAGGAACTAATAGCAGGGGTTATGTGTTCGAACTTCCTGCTCCTGGTGACAATATGAGCTGTGGTATTTTGAATATGCTGCCTGGTGTTTAATGTGCAGTTTGTGCTCACAAATAACAGCATTACAGTAGTTCAGCCTGCTGTATACAAAAGCATATATCAATTTCTCAATGTTATGAATAGTAAGCAATCATTGTAGATTGGCAGTGTTACATAGTTGTAGGAAGCATACTTTCGATACTACATCCACATACAATTTGAATGAGAGGCTTGTGTCTAAGATGACACCTAGGTTACGGTTGAGCTGCTAAGGGAAAGGTTCAGCCCCTTGAAGTATAGTACAGAGATTATAGCATTCTTATCCGCGGACTTGCCTCCCAACAACATAACTTTGGTTTTCTGGACCATTTAGCAATAATAAGTTTTCAGTCATCCAGATCTTTACATCGTTAAACCAATTAGCTAAATGGACAACAGATGTGGTGTCATTAGACATACCTGAAATGTATATTTGGGTGTCGTCGGCATAGGAGTGATAATTAACATTATGTTTTTTCATTATGTTACCCAATGTAGAGAGAAAACAATAAAGAACCAAGAATTGATCCCTGTGGTACTCCATATTTGACGATGACATTGACTATGGAGTGCAATTATTTGGCACTTGAACATATCGATAACAATTAGTCAGATAGGATTTAAACCACTTCAACACCATTCCACACAACCCAACATTAAATTGTAGGTTATGTATTACAGTAAAACAATCAGCCATGTCAAAGGCCGCAATAAGGCCCAGAAGCATTAGCACAGTCGTACCGTCAGCATCAGTTGCCATTGTTATGTCATTTGCGACTTTAGATAAGGCAGTTTCACAGCTGTGTCCCAGGCGGAAGCCTGACCGGAATTTACCCAGTATGCTGTGTGTCTCCGAGTATTACTGAAGTTAGTGGAACAGCAACTATTTTCTCTAGAACTTTGGACAAAAATGGTACATTAGAGACAGGTCTGTAATTGCTGAGCTCCTGTGGATCCAAACTTGGTTTCTTCAGTAGTGGTCTGATTACTGCTACTTCAAATTGTTAAGGCATATCGTCTGAGGACAGGGACACATTCATTATGGCAGTTGGAGGTCTTGCCAGAAGTCCTAGGGAATCTGTGGATGCTGAGTGGGGATTGGGTCCAGTGGACAAGTGTTGGTTTTGATTTTAGTTCTTATTGTTTTTAACTCCTGTTCATTGATTAATTCAAAAACATTAAGGATGTGTGGACGTTATGTTTGCATTGGAGTTATTTGTGAGCCATTTAAATATGATTGCAGTCTAATGTTTGTAGATGTTCTCTACCAATATTACTGGGTAGCAGACGTCCAGCCTCATCCGTTAGATAAGCTAATGTCTTAAAAAGCTATTTCTTGGTTATTTCTATTGCGATTAGCAATTCCTTGCTTCTGTTGTTGCTGGCTGCTAGACCACACCGACTTGAATACCTCTAACCCTGTAGATTTCCATTTGCACTCTAATCTGCGGCCCTCCTGTTTGTAGAAGTGTGTGTGATCATTTAGCCATAGGGAATGTCTGGTGGTTTTGGCAACTTTATTTTTCAAAGGCACCGTTTTGTATTTATATTTTTGTGGGGACTCTCCATTCAATTCTGTGGGGAAAAACCCAACTCCCAACAGTGATGACCATAACCCCCACCCAGCCCTAACCTTACTGACAAGCACCCAAACAAGCCTTTTGGTATTTTCAGTTTTTTGATTGCAGCAACAGATTTTCCCCTTGTGGGGACCGAAAAAAATGGTCCCCAGAGCATCAAAATGGTACACACAATGCAATATATATATACCCCCCCACACACACAGCCGACATGATACATCCACACCTCTCAGGGTGTGTGGATAGAGCCTCCTGAGCCACCACACTGTCCAGCTGTGTAAATGTTTCGTTCTAATCCTGTCAAGTGGTTTGAATGACAATAAAGCTGATTCTGATTCTTATTCTAATGTTTCAATATGTAACAATAAGCACTGAGCTTAAATGCAACATGACTACAGGCACTTAATGTCTCTAACATCCATTGATGTTTTTATATTTGAAATTTTATGAGATAAATTATACTTTTGCTAACAATCAACAACTATTAATCCAACAGCCATATCATTCACATGCTCGCCTATAGATTTCACAATGAGATGAAGACAGGAATCTGTTGTGCTACATGCTGAAAGGGACCGTAGTGATATTGGAGTGTACACAGTGTGTTGTTGAACCAATGCAACGGCAAATAAGATGACTCAGTCCCCAAGCAAAACGTGGTTTTGGCAAACGATAAAAGGTCTTTATATTAGTTCCAGGGGAGCTGTTATTTAGCTTGCCAAATGAAGACATTTTTCTTTCCCCTGGGAGAAGCAATGATGATCCAGTACACACTCCCTCCAACCCTGATGGTGGTAATATCCCGGTGGGGACACCAGTAGTCCAAAGTGAATGGTCAGGCACGGGTTCTGCAGCAAGACTCTGCGTCAAAGACACACACACAATAGAAATACACTGCAACTGATGTGCCAGATTTAAAATGGAATCACCCTGGTTGGTTTTGGTAGAGTATCCACAGCTGCTCTGTCAGTTAATTTCGCTTCCTTTTGCTTTCTTGTTTTACGTGTTAGCCAAGCTGCGCTGCTTCACTTTGACTCACCGGTAAGTGTGACAGATGTGTATCTTTAATGTGTATGGGAGTTTGTGTATACAGTATATACACACATCTATAATGTATTTTTTTTTTATAAATATTGAGTTTAAAATGGAGACCTCATATAATTAATATTTAGTTAACTAACTGAAATTTTAACTCAGTTAATTAACTGAAATGCCAATTATGAGTTTGCAGCATAAAGCGCTAGACTGTATGATCAAATCAAAATTTGCACATTACGGCATTATGCTTGAATAAAAACTGTATCTATCTGCTTTTTAAATGCACTTTACGATACACTTAAACTTACATGGACTAGATAAATAACACAAATTAACACAGCAGAACTGTTTAATTATCTTTAAGAAAATGGGCAAATTTTGGACTTTGATAGTCTGATAAGTTACGTCCCGTGAGAAATTTCATGGCAAAACTGTAACAATTTAAATGATGACTTGCTGACCATAAGTTATCTATTAGTACTTAATACAGTATGTTTTGCATGCATGCAGAGCCGCTTCTGTAAACTGCGACACACTTGAGTAACTTGACTTTGGCTCCATGCTGACTGCTCCAGGTACCTCTACCTGGCTGTAGGTGGCTGTGTGCTGGCCTCAGTCACCATGGGTCCGTACAGCAGCATAGTGCTTGTCCCCGCGTTCACCTCCGCTCTCCTGGCTTATGCTCTGCACCCCCTGGATGTTCACCCATGGATGCTGGGCATTCAGATGTGCTGGCAGACCTTCTGGCACCTCAGCATCCAGTACAGCGAGTACTGGCTGCAGGAGTCCTCTGACGGCAGGTACCGCCTTCACTATAGAAACTAATGCCAAGGGGGTTAAGCTGTAATTGTGTTTACTGTTACCTATAGTCCCCCTGTACGTCAATGGCTGACTCATCAACCCTGAAAAACAGTGTATTATTACTGACTGTTCTAGCAGCTGTAATTTAGAGCCATTTCTTAGGCTGTTAGCTTCTCTCAGTGTGGTTTTTGGCAGTAGTTAAGATTGTTACCTTCACAGACAACTTGTTGGAACAATCTCAGAAGGAAAAGTGGGATGTGCATTGTACAGGGCACTGTATCTGTGCTAGGGGGTGATTGCACAGGGACTGTATCTGTGCTAGGGGGTGATTGCACAGGGACTGTATCTGTGCTAGGGGCTGATTGCACAGGGACTGTATCTATGCTGGGGGTGATTGCACAGGGACTGTATCTGTGCTAGGGGGTGATTGCACAGGGACTGTATCTGTGCTAGGGGGTGCTACTGTGGGTCAAAGACATGCCAAAACACATCGTATCTCAGACAGCTGAGCAGAAACAGGCTGTTCAGAGCATTGGCCGTGCTGCTGTAGAGTCATCCCTGTCTTGTCCCTCAGGCTGCTCCTAGCAGTGTCCGCACTGATGCTGCTCACCCAACGTGCGACGTCCATGTCCATGGACCTCCAGGAGGGCAAGGTCCCGCCCCTGCTGTCGGGGGGCGGTGTGCTTGGCAGGGCCTGTGCTGTGCTGCCTTACCTGAGTTACAGTCTCTACTTCCCTGCTCTGCTGGGGGGACCCCTGTGCTCCTTTGCCCAGTTTGTGCGCTTCGTGGAGCAGAGTGCCAGCAGCCCCCCTCCCTCACCGCTGCGGGTCATTCTCTCCAAGGCTCTCTCAGTGGTATCTTTGGAATGGGCTAGGCGCCTCCTCAGGGACCTCCTCATCTCCTACTCCCCACGTCTCTGGGGCCTCGGCCAAGTACTGTGGGTGTGGACCTTGTCCGTGGCTTTGAGGATGAGGTACTACTCGCACTGGGCCTTGAGCGACTGTCTGAACAACGCAATGGGGCTTGGATTCAGTGGCTACAGTCAACACGGGACCCCTCTGTGGGACAGCCTTTCAGATGGAAACCCATGGATGGTGGAACCATCTAGTCGGCTCTCTCAGTTCACTCGTAAGTGGAACAGAACCACGGCCACCTGGCTACGCAGACTGATCTTCCAGAGGTACAGAACCACACCGCTAGCGCTAACCTTTGCCTTTTCTGCCTGGTGGCATGGGCTGCATCCCGGTCAGGTAGTGGGCTTCGTGGTCTGGGCGGCCACCGTGCAAGCAGACTACCGAATCCACAACTACTTCTGCCCCCTGGTGGATTCTCGGGGGAGGAAGTTGATTTATACATGTCTGAGTTGGGTATTTACACAGCTGGTAATTGCATGCATCATGATTGTGGTGGAGTTTCGGAGTGTTTCGTCTTTATTATTGCTGTGTAGAATGCATGCATTCTTGTTTCCACTGATATACATACTGACACCTTTTCTTATGAAACGGCAGTAAACCATCCCTCCATCCATCTTCCTGGACTGGATCTTGGTGGGAGGGGCACGGCTGTGGTGTGTTCGAAGTAAACAGTATACAGGGTCAATTTTAGTTAAAGCATGATTCATTGTTTTCCACAAGTGTATCAACCAAACATGAAGGTCACAGAATAAAGTTTTCATGTAAGACAGAAGTTGCCCTGTGTATTCAAAAGACCATATCCTACAATGCGAGTGCTACAGGACAAATATTATTACTAGCGTCAAATAAATGTATTTATTTACCTCAGTACCCAAGTAATACAATACTATACACTATATATAATTAAGAAACATTTTCCAAAACCATATAGGTTTAAAAAAAAATCTACAATGAGCACATGTTTGTGAGGAGAACAGATGGTTTGAAACTATATCAGTATATCAAAAAATTTCAAATCGATGAGAAGATTTCAGTCTTGTTTAACTATTCTCACTTAATTTATGGTAATAATTTGTGGGTTTTGTGTATAAAAAGGACAGACAGAGGGGGCGTGGTTAGAGATGATGGATGGGGGGGTTGATATTTACTGGGGCGGCGATGTCAAACTTATATATAATATAAAACACTATATATGACTTAAGCCAATAAATACACATTTCTCTGGGGAGGGGGGGCTAAAAAATTGAAGCCTCCCCCCCTAAACTAGGCCTAACGACACCCCTGATTGATATAACCCTCCATGTAAACAGGCAAATAACAATAAGATCTGGTCCAGGGGATGAACAGCGGAGTTCCATCATCAGAATACAGAACAGCAGTATGCTCATAAAAACATATAGTTTAGCTTAGTTCAGTCCATAATATTATATCTCCATCTGCAAATTTTGCATATTGTGCCTTAACAAGTCATTGGCTTCTGAATTTTACTCGTTGCACTAGCGCCATCTAGTGGCCAACTTCTCACATTAGCCGCGGAAACCCGTTAAATGAGGATTTATTGGTCGTGGAAAATGCTAATAAATATTACATTAGCTGACAGAAATCATCAAAGAAATATTATTCAAATTACAAATGAAATTTATTTTGGAGTCTCCATTTTTTCTAATGCAGCACCATCCCTTTCTTTCCATAAATTACCAGCAACAATCCCTAAAAACAAAAGGAGTCCCAGATTGCGATTAGATGCAAATTTCTTCCAGCAGTCATCTGGCTTATTGATGTCCACAGTGTAAATCTGCAAGCCACAAAAATAAGGTAAAGAGAAAACGTTACAGAATATCTGTAATAACAGCAAAGCCAGTCAGCTGCGTCCTAAGACCTGCACAGGGACTGGTTCAGAAACACCCATAGACAGGACAGGTACTTTTAGTACCTATAAAGGAGCTGGTTTCCATAAGATCAGTAACACATTTTGTCTACCATGACCCTTGTATTATATCCTGTGTTGGGGAAATTACTCAAAATAGTAATCCATTACAGACAGTGGTGGAGTTCAGGTCCAGAAAGTACAAATCCAGATCAAGGTTTTGTTTCAACCAACCAGTTGAGTACTATGTGACTGTGATTCTCTATACTCAACTGGTTGGTTAAAACAAAACTTTGGTCTGGGCTTGTACTTTATGGACCTGAACTTTCCACCTCTGTCTCTAATGGATGACTTTTGTTAGTCACTTCCCCAACAGTGATTATATACATGAGATGTGGCAGTTGGATTCAGGCTGGACAGGTCTGCTTCCCGGACTGTGCCGGAGCTCCAGTAAACCGTCCCCTATCCCCGCCAGCGCTCCCACCTGATTGGCTAGATGTGCAGCCACCAATGACACAGCCGCGAAGTAGGGCAGGGACTGCTGGGCGTTGACTCCAGCCACGACCAGCCCCCCCACCATGGCCAGGGAGAAGCCACTTAGCCACGGCTTGGTCTTCTCCTGGAAGCATAAGGCTGTGGACCTGACCCCCACCAGAACGTCATCCGCTTTGTCCTGGGGGAAAAGAAAAACAGACGTCCCAATCATGCCTGACCTGACCCCCCTCCCCCGCAATGTCAATGTGAGACGGCCACTGTCCATTCTTACCTGATGGGCGTAGATGGTGTCATAGACCAGCGTCCACATGACACCAGAGAAGTAAAGTGGCAAGCATACTGACCAATCACAGGAGCCCATTACAGCGGACCAGCCCAGCAGGGCTCCCCAGTTAAAGGTAAGGCCTACAAAAAAACCCACATATTATTGCTATCACAGGCCATGACACAGGCGTCAAGTTTCACATTTTATCCATGAGACTGATGGTTTTTGTCTTTGCTGCTGTGTCACTTACATGCGTTGTGATACATTTAAACCAGACATAAAAGTTTGCTTCAGAATCAGAAATGACCTTCTGTGAAGTCTTATCTGAAGACACATAAAAATATGCCCCACCCTCTTTAGCCTCCCTGCAATCATTTCTGGGTGGGTTACAAACCGACACACCAGGGGTCACTGCTGCCACCCTGGGTTTAGAAGTTTGATTACATTTATATTCTGTAGTTGTAAAAATTATTGGCCAAATTGTTACTTCGGTGTCTGTTTAACTGCAAGTGTTATGTCGTAGTAATAAAAATAATAAAAGCAAAATATGCAAGCATGAGAAGTCTTCTTTAACGGCTCAGTTTTCACTGAAATTTATAAGTTTTCTGTCACCGAACCCTCTGTTACACAAGATATCTTAATTGTCATTGAACAAGTACAACAAAATGACGTTTGGATCTGTAAAAGCCTCAATAAAAACTACAAAATAAATAGAAAGTTAAAGGGAAAAAAAATAAATCGCATATAGCAATTTACAAATATAAATACACAGTATAAAAGTATAAAAGGAATATCGCACATGAATTGTTGCACGAGATAAATTATTGCACCTGAGAAAGGCAGAAAGTCAAGGTGACACGTATGCAGTGAACATCAGAAAACCTGAAGCACAAACGTAAAAAGCTTCACTGCCATCATACCCAGCACCAGCTGGGGCCAGTATGTGATCCTCTTCATCAAGGGGTAGGTGACCACCAGCGACAGCGAAGCCGCACCGAGAGCTATGCTAAAAAACACAGTAAACAAATAGGCATTTACCATCTGAGTAATAGCTGATATACTTTTAGTGCCTGTAAAGGAGCTGGTTTCCATGAGATCAGTACCTGTAATAATTAAGGCAGAGCAGAACGCCAAGCGCCATTGTAAGTTGCCCCCCCAGGAAGACGAGGGCCTGAAACTGGGAGACCTCTCCGCAGGCAATGGGCCGGCCGGCCGTCCTGGACACCTGCACAGATACGGAATGAAAGGCCGGTCAGTACCGGCCCGGGATGCCAGCAGCAGTGCGGGGAAGCTGGTGGGGGGGGGGGCATGACCACGAGGATATGTCACAGGGACACGGGACCGGGCGGGTACCTTTCTGTCGAAGTCTCTGTCCCACATGTCATTGATGGTGCACCCGGCCCCTCGCATCAGCACAGCCCCTGTGCCGAAAAGCGTCAGCATGGCCAAGTCTGGAAGGCATCCAGGGCCTGCAGCCAATGCAATGCTCCAAGTGCAGGGCAGATACAACAGCCAAGTGCCTGTGTAATACAGAACCGCAGCATTTAATCCACTTACTGAGCACATCTTACCTGATTTTGCTGATGTAATAACACATTCCAGATTTTTCAGGGCAATCATTCCGGTCATTTCCCTTCCATTTATTTTAAATAAAACGCCTAGCAATCAAAGGATCATCGAGTTACTAACATTGTATAAATCGATTCTCATTTGGTCGCTGAGCTTTGGCGTCTGTTTAAAATGAGTAGGCAGAAATCCCTGTGGAGTACTACTCACCGATAGGTTTGTCCAGCCTCATGAGTCTGAGGTAAGGCTGAACCGCTGACGGGGCAGAGCTCACGATCCCTGCTGCAGATAGACTAAACTGCCTTCTCTCACCAGACCCTGACCACAGCCCGGCTAGCTGTGTTGGCCATGTCCGGTGGCTGCGGCAGGCCACTGCAGACCCTGCCTCCACTGTCCAGATGCAGCGCTGGGCTGAGATTGGACGGAAACAGGCTCCCTGAGGAAGCTGCCCTCTAGGGATGAGGAAGTGCCGTGATGCAGATCTAAGGATGAGCATGGTGTCTGCTCTGATCACATGGTGCTCCTTTCCAAGGCCTGTTACACATGGAATGAGAAGAGACCTGAGGTCCATCAAATGCTCTCTCCCCACCTCCTTTGCGAATGCATGAAAACAGCAAAGCAGTCATGCCAGGAAAGTGCTAAGTGAGCCATGGTCACATGGCTGCAGATGGGACATTCCAACCCTAAAGTACCACTTGTATTATACAGGGCATATGGTTAGCACTGTTGCCTCACACATCTGAGACCAGGGTTTGAGCCTCTGCATATCTCCATATGAGTTTGCATGTTCTCTCTGTGTCATTGTGGGATTTCCTCTGGGTACTCTGATTTCCCCCCAGTCCAACAACATGCTGAGGCTGATTGGTGTTACCAAATTGTGCATAGGTGTGCGTGTGTGTGACTGGTGTGTGAGTATGCCCTGTGAAGGGCTGGTGCCCCATCCTGGGACGTTCCTTGTCTTGTGCCAGAACCTCTGGGATAAGCCTCGGCCCCCCTGTGTCTGAATAGGATGTGGTTTCAGAAATGGATAGATGAATGGAAGGATAAATGATCACCCTTTTATCACAAAAAAGATAAGAATTCAATTGTTTAAGTCATACAAATCCTAAGCACGTCACATGACCAGCATCCTGAATGGCATGTTGGCGGAATCATGTTCCCAGAATGTGAATATAAGCTTCTTACATTTAAAGGCCATACAATGTATTATGCCATAGACAAATGTTTTCTTAAACGGTAAACTTTAAAACAGAACCTGTCACACAACTGACAAGGATTATGGCGAAAGCTATTGCAGAGTGAATAGGGCAACAGGTTGAGGTTTTATTATTATTAATACAAAATAGACTGAGATACTGCTCCAGACAACAGGTGTAGGTGCTTTTGTTTACAACCCAGACCAGTCTGGCAGTGCTCCTGTTACTGTATCCTAATGACAGGCCCCTGATATTTAGCTCAGTCACGGAAGCAGCGTGAGACGGAAAACAACTTCATGATCAAGAAGTTAACCCAATTTCATACAAGTAGAACATATGTATTTCTGCTGGTCCTGCTAGCTCATGCTTTTGTATTAATCTGGATTAGTTATATAATATTGTAAATTCTAGTGTTTATCCATCCATTTTATGATTACCCGTGTCATCAATAAATATCAGCAAAGTATTCAGCGTTTACGTAACGTGCAAGTACCTATGAAATCCAGTGCCAGCGTTATAATAAAGCTGCCTGTTTTAGCTCGGCAAGAAGCTAGGAGCGCCCGCCTTATTAATAACGAACCGGGTAGGCGATATAACTAAGAGATCTTAAAATTAAAACAAATGCGTAAGAATGTGCTTCTTTTATTTCTAAAATTACCCTCAATTAACGTAAACGTTCAAGGTTTTGAAAATTTAACGAAGAACCTTCACTGAATTTACAGTTCATAAAACTACAATTAATCAGTCAATTCCCAGCTGCAATCTAGGTAGGGTCTGTTCGCTATCTAATGCTGCTATATTTAATTACTATAATAGATTATACTTAATTAACATCAGTTTGAAAAAAGCAGGCGATCTACCTTAGGACGTGTGTGTCGTTTTAAGATTCCCTCTAGAAACAAGGCAAATAACATTGGTTCTGCTTGCACGTAAGTTGTCGTGTATATTTTTAAAAAATGAATTCCATCCATCCATCCATCCATCAATCCAATTATCGTCTTACACAGCATGACAAAATAATTAATAGATAACAAGTGCAAGTCTAAAACGTACGAACACCTTTGTGATTTAACTTAAAAATAACGGCATGTTATGGAAGCAGTCATGCATAGTGTGAATTACATTTCCTTTTTAAAAATGTTAGTATTCTGGAAATAAATAAATTAAAATATTACATCCTTTGTTTAAATATTATTTAATAAAAACAAAATGCTTTGAGCAAAAACGAAACAGTTTAGGAAGGTTGAATAATTTTATGGATCTCATAAAACATATACATCATTTCGTTTAAAACGTCAATTAAAAGGGAATTTTAAATATTTGCCCTTTTTCACTTTAAATTTGTAGGTGTGAAATTTCATCTTGAATCTCAATCCCCATTTGGTGGATGTTTTAGGTTAGAATCTCACTTTTTGTCATAAGTTCATTGTTTATCTTCCTTGTAGAATCATCAATGTAAAACAGTAGAATATGAATAAATGTAACTTACAATAGCAGCCTTTTCACCTTCATATTGCTGGTTCAGTGTCTAGTTAACTCATTCTGCCTGGGTTTCTGTGGGTCCAACCCAAAGCACTGCGGCTGATTAGTGTGTGTCTGCTCCCTGATGGTCTGGGATCCCATTCCGTGTGAAGCTGATTAGTGCGTTTAGTGTGTGTCTGCTCCGTGATGGTCTGGGATCCCATTCCGTGTGAAGCTGATTAGTGTGTTTAGTGTGTGTCTGCTCCCTGATGGTCTGGGATCCCATTCCGTGTGAAGCTGATTAGTGTGTTTAGTGTGTGTCTGCTCCCTGATGGTCTGGGATCCCATTCCGTGTGAAGCTGATTAGTGTGTTTAGTGTGTGTCTGCTCCGTGATGGTCTGGGATCCCATTCCATGTGTACCCTGTCCTGTGCCCTGTGCATCACTGGATATGCTCCAGGATCAACGTGAACATGCACTGGATAAGTGACTATGGAAAATAGATAGAAACACAGTTTAAGGCACAAGTGCATATGCAATATAATAGCGATAGTTATTGCACCGGACATAAGAACCTTGTGGTCTGGAAAATGTGTAGGTGTAATTTACTGGGAAAAACATATCATGGCAGTGAATTATTCAAGTTTCAGGTGTTTATTGGTGCATGTTCGGAAGAACAGAGTGAAATTCTTGTGCCAAGTTAGGAGTGCTGGAGGGGCATGGAGTACTGGCGTACTGAAAGAGGGGCCCTGCTCTGTCTAGCTACGCCTCTGGCCACAGAGTGGACAGGCGAATAGGGGGACAACAGGACAAAAACAGTGCAGTACAGAGCAAACAGTTCTGCAACAAGAGACAAGACTGCATGACAAAAGACATAGGAAATGGAACGATAACTATGCAATAAGGTGGTGCATAATGGATATGCAAACTGGCACTGAGTAATCCTACAACACAATACAATTCAAATACAATATGGACAACAGATACGCGGTAGAGAACACATAAATGCTGATTACACTGGTAAACAAAGATTTTGTCCCATAGCCACTGTGGGGTGTGTTATATGTATTTTTGCATGCTGGTTTCAAAAATGGTCTCAGTATTTCTCTATCACCCTTACTTTTGAAGTTTTGTTGCCCTTTTTAACCCTCCCACGCCTACACGTTTAATGATACAATTTTACAGAAAATGCTGATTGGCCAAAGTGAAGCAAGATTCTATGTTTACTTTCCAGGGATCATAAATTATTATAATTATATTTAATTAATCATAGTCCATCAATCAATGAATATATTATAATTATATATTGCTGTTTCCTTTGTGAGTGGGACAGCAGAGACCACATTAATCATTACATTAAGAAACAGTGGCCACAGCGAACATCACTAACTCCAGGGAACAAGAATGTTGTTAAAACACCACTTGTCGATCCGACAAAAGTCTTTCTCCCTCCACTCCATATAAAGCTTGGTCTAATGAAGAACTTTGTTAAAGCGATGGATCGAAGTGGACTTGGATTTATGTACTTAAGACAGAAATTTTCCCGGATCAGTGATGCAAAAATCAAGGAAGGGATCTTTGCAGGACCTCAAATTAGAGAACTGATTAAAGATAAGAATTTTGATTGTAAGTTGAACCCGATTGAAAAGGCGGCATGGGAGTCTGTCAAGAGCGCTTGTCAGAACTTCTTAGGAAATCATAAAGCAGTCAACTACCAAGAAATAGTTGATGATCTGTTGAAGTCGTACATGACCTTGGGGTGTAATATGTCGCTAAAGATACATTTCTTACACTCACATTTGGATTTCTTCCCAGCCAACCTTGGAGCTGTCAGCGATGAGCATGGTGAACGATTCCATCAAGATATTTCCCAAATGGAAAAACAGTACCAAGGCAGGTGGGGCCCAAGTATGTATGTTAGCTGACTATTGTTGGACCCTTAAGAGGGATGTCCCTGAGGCAAAATACAGCAGAAAATCCTAAACTCCTAACTTTTACTGGGTTAGCCTTTTGCCACCGTGCATTGTAAATGAACGTTATTGTTTAAACTTCAACTTAGTGTCACTCAAAATCCTTACGTGATAGAGACAATCTAAAAGCATATCTGAAATCAGCACAACGAATACTACTGGGGTCAACTATTCCGCATTTTGGTACAAAAGGTCAGACAAATTTTGTTAAACAGTGTTATTATGACCAGGATGGAAACTTCATTTCACTTTAAAGACTGCAGAGTGTAGCCTATTTACTCATTTAAACACGGGGAAGCAATTGCTTTGATAGTTTTGGTAAATCGAGATATCTGAAATCGAAACTGGGAATTTAAAAAATGCAGAGAATCTCAGGGAAGGCTACCGTTTTACCCTCGTTTTGCAAAGTATTGTAATACTATAAAATAGAGTTCATCATGGATGGAGGCGCAACAGTCGCGCCTTGAAGCAGGAACCATCCGAGCGCCTCGGCTATTTGACAGCAGCACGTGACCTGTCACGCAGCTCTGTACACAAAGCTTATTCTCGCGGAAGCGACAAAGGGGTTACGCGCTGTAAGCGGGGGAGGCTACTAACCAGCCACTAAGTATCCGGTTACCGCGGGGGAAACTTTTATCTAGGAGTACTCAACAGCTGCACGTACACGTATACTTGCGGCTTATTTGAAGTTTCAGCATCAGACTTTCACCAGCTGACTGTTTGACAATATAATGAACGATGAATCTCTTCACCTTACTCTATCTGGAGGAGCTTGCCCTTGGCATGTCCAAACTTTCCATGTTTCCGCTTTTTGACACGGCTCACTATGTGGTTTCTACGATGGCACTGAAGGAGCAGCCAGGTAAGAAGGCTGATTAGCAACTATTAGTAGTTCAACTAGTAACTAGCTGAATGTACCGTGTGTAGGACGGGTTAAATGTTTCAGAGTTGTTTGGAAACGCAGCGTGGCAAGGTAACGTTGCACTTCCGTAGATTCGTTCATGTGATGCTTCTTCCGTGAAAAGTAAAGGCTATGTAAGGTTATAGTTCCTACATTGTTCCTTGCCTACATCTGTCAGGCACGGATTAAAGTTGTCAGTCTCTCTGAAGAGCGATGCGAGGCTTTCCTTTACAAGCTCACTTTAAAAAGCTGCACAATATTCAGATTGATTGTTTTTCCCCCCCAGAAAATCCGTTCAAAGTTCGAGTTTACATCTCTGATAGCTAATGAATGGGTCGAATTGTGATAATCTTTAGTCTGCCCTACATGATTAGTGTAGTGAATTTTGTATTTTATGTAGTTAGATAGATTCAGCCCAGTTATTTGAATTTGAATAGGAAGTCGTGTCGTATATAAGGTAGATGAGATTCTACAAGCAAAACTAATGTATTATATAGTATTAAAGCAAATGAATCCTAATTTTTAATGAGGGCAGTTCAGCAGCCATAACCATAATTTTTCATATTGGACTTTGTGTTTACTGTAGTCATATTTAAATGATGAATGAAATTTATGGCATCATATTGTGTGTCCTAATACAAATTCATTTAAAAAGATTGATTTGATGAGCTTTTACTTTAACATTAATCCAACATGTGCATTTTTGGCCACATTACGTGAACTTTCTGCAATCAGGTTTATGAACTGGACTGTTGTCGCGTCTTTGGCGGCAAACTCGTGTTGCTATTTTGATTGTGGTGGTGACAGGTGGGCTTGTACTGGAGAGAGAGGTCCCCTATTGTTATACTTGTGCTGTAACTTGGAGTGTAAGCAGTCTATTTTAAAAGGACCGAAATAGTTTACCTTCTTTGGCTTATCTGTTATTATGGTCAGCTGCCTGCTGTTCTTTTGTGTTTTTGAGAGAATTAGTCCTGTAATTCCCTCAACACTTGCAGTTGTTTTGAATAATGATTGGAATAATGCCATTGTGATTAATGATGAGCAGTCTTTATAACAGTCTTCACATTTTTTCAGGGTCTAGCTTAATTGACATTTGGCAGTATACCATTCAATTGGAACTGTCAAGGATATTTACTAAACAATTAAATTATCATGGGATATGATCTTGATAAAAAATATTTTAAAATCGATGTGGTAGGAAGCAACTGTGACCTCCTACCTTCAGGGTTATGTGTGCTGTGTCCACGTTCTCATTTTGCATGGATTTCCTCTGGGTACTTCAGTTTCCTCCCTCAGTCCAAAGACATACAGTTAAAGAGAAATGGTCCCTCTAAACTGCGCATAGTGCAGCTGGCTTTTGAATTGAATGATCTGCTATCTATTTCTTGCCGGAATGGTATTTACACTCAAGGTCGCCGGTTCAAACCCAGCTTCAACACGTCTGTGGGTCCTTGAGCAAGACCCTTAATCCCCAGCTCCCTGGGCGCCGCTACAGGTGGCAGCCCTTCGCGGACAACTTACTAAGCAAAGAACAAGTTGAGGGAGGTGTAAAGACAATTTCCCCACGGGGATTAATAAAGTATCAATTATTATTATTATTATTATTACTACACAACATTCTTTTTTTGAATTACATCGTGTTTGCAGTTTTAGTTTTTTCCATTGTGAAACACAGACAACTTGTGCATTTTTTAAAAATTGTTTTACAAATAATGTTTCCCATTGAATTTTTTGTTTTACAATGTGAACGGTTAGACAGAAATATCATTTCTGAAATGAGCTTAATGTACAAAAGCAAGATGAGAAACTGCCATGGACCCTAAGATAAGCAGCCATCTGGCATAATGAGGCTTTGAGCAAAGGGAAGGAACATTTTACAGGCGAGCAAAGGGCCCCTCAGCTCTGCTCAGAGGGAATAATAGTTTCTGTCTCATTGAGTTTACTTTAACATGCGGAATTATGTGATGCGTCTTGGTCCTGAAACACAGTGCATCCCTTGAAAGGAGTCAGAGAGGGGGGTGGTAGAGATCTGGGCTTTTTCATTCAGGGAAATGTTAATGTTGCAGTGGGGAGGGACGGAATCTGAGCTCTGTTGCCCAAATTTTCTTTCAGGGCTTGGGAAAGAATTTAAAGTGACTCAGCATTAATTACTTCCTCTCCTATTAAGGAATGAAGATTTGGCTGAAAGAGATCAGTAGGGAAGTAAGTCTTTTTAGACAAATTTCATTCTATGTATAAAACCACAAGACGGCGAAAACCACAAGACTCACAGTGAAAGGAAGACGAAGAGACCATAATGCTAAGCTTTTGATTGGGGTGATATATGACACATCATTACTATACTGGAGTTGTAAGTTTCACCCTCAGCTTATTTTCACACAGGAAATTCCTGTTCAGAACTCTATACTAGCCTTTGTTCCTGTTTAATCTCTATACTGGCATTTTTTCTCGTCAGGATGGACCAGTTTTGCATTTTGTTGCAATTACTGTATAAAATAAAGCAAATCAATAAATCCTAACACATATACGCACACACATTTTCATGTCTTTTCTGTAGGGAGTCTCGATTCATTTCTATGGGCATAACCCAACCCAACTATGATAACCTTAACTAACCCCTACCCAGCCCTAACCTTAACCATTAAGTAACCAAAGAACAAGACTTTTGCTTTTCAGTTTTTTGATTGCATTTTTGAGTTAATTTGGTCCCCACAATGTAATATATACATGATGACGCATGCACACACACACACACACACGTACACGCGTGCACACACAAGTAAGACTTGGGACTGTGGGTGGAAACCAGATTACCAGGAAGAAACTGAAGTAAACACAGAGAGCCTATAACCACCACATGTACACATGCAAACAGAACCTGGACTGTAATGAATCCCACATCCATGAAGGTGTGGAAGCACAATGAATAACTGCCCAGTTACCGCGCCACCCTCTATTGAAATCGTGTAAAACTGTAATACGTCATCATGGATATTCTGGTTACAATGTCCCCAGCTTTGCAGGACCATCATTAAGTATCATTTAGAAAATATTACCTCAAAGTGGTAGTAAATACTTTGTAAGGTATATTTTTTATACCTTTTTTATGATGTGGTCTACACACTCAGGAGACGCTGTGCGATGCATGGAGGCTGAGGCACTGTCTCGGATTGGCGGCCCAGTTGACGATGATTTTGTCTGGGCGCTCTATGTTTCTATTGTATGGCATTCAGACCAAGCACAGGTGTACCTGCACAGCGCCATCTAGTGGTGGCAGTGCTGCATGTGCCTGTGCACTCTTTCGTAGTACCTGCAGTGCATGATCCCCCAGAGGATAATTCTGCCAATAGCGTGGCCAGTGGGAGTGACAAAAACCTTCTCTGTCTGTTCATTTGATTTATATGTGTAATAAAATGTACACACAGCAGTGTGTGAGGGGGGGCCCATTGAGTCATCCCTTAAATAGCTCTTTGCCTTTAAAAGCTTCTTCCCATTGGTCACAGGAGCTGTGGACGTGGCCCGGAGGAGCCCTTTCGCCTGCTGGTTCAGCGCCATGCTGCATTGCTTCGGTGGGGCGGTTCTCTCGGGGCTGATGCTGGCCCAGCCGTCCGTGGCTCCCCTCTCCAACACGGGCAGTGTGCTTCTGGCCTCCGTCGTCTGGTGAGCATATTACAGCGCATCCTGGGCCTATGCAGCATGGAGAGCGTGTGACAGGGATGGATAGCAGTTACTGACAGCTTGTGTAGGGAGTATGGAACTATGAGTGTTCTGTGGTGTGTGAGTAAGTTCTGAGAGAATGACCATGTGTGAAGTGGGCTGGGGGATGTGCAGGCTCAGATGAGAGCAAAGCAGCAAACCTTTAAGCTGTAAACAGTCATTGATGCAAATGGTCATAATAAAAGGAAACATTTTCACAATGTCAATGTGTTGTCAATACGAAGCGATCATATGGTTGTGACAAAAAAAAATGTGAAACCTTTAGAATCATCTGAATGAATTTGTGCATGAATGACTTTTAAAATTCCATTTTTGATTTTCATCTTAATTATATTATTAATTATATAAAATATATAATTATAATTATATATTATAATTATAATTTTTTATATAATTATATATTATAATTATATAAAAAAATGATTTACATTGTTTTATCTTTATTGTATGAATAGTTTAAAGATTTAGTGTAATTTATAAGGGAAAAGTATGTGAACCCTAATATTTATTAACAGTAACCTCAGCAGAATGTTTTCTGCAGCGGCTTCTCAGACCTACACACTAGTGGGGAGGTGTTTTGACCTGTTCCTCAAAGCAAAACTGTAGGACTTCAACAAATAATCAATGGGGGGCAGTGTGTGGCTCAGTGGGACAGGCCTCTGTCCCTGTGATTGGAAGGCTGCTGGTTCAGATCCTGTCCTTGGAAGAATAGCCATGTGTCCAGTGGATCATTGAGGGTACCCCCCAAATGCTCCGGGTGCACTGGATAAATGGCCGGAACCTGCACTTTGACCCCAAGCTTTGCTCTCAACTTTTTGTATCTGTGTCTGTCTCTCAAATGAGAGCAAGAGGGGCAATTTTAATACCATTTAAAAATTAAAGTTTTTATTATTTTTTTTTTTAAATAAAAAAAAAACATATTTGAACAATTCATTAAAACTCGTATGATACGCAAATTGGAGAATTATAGAACTTTCCGTTTTCTGTCTGTGTTCTTAACACGGAGTAGAAGCCGTGACAATTAGATTAAAACTGATGATTCATGTTGATTAAATCTGAGGGAAAAAATGACAGAGGGAAGGCAAGAAAACCAAGCTGGCTGCTAACAGCAAAAACAGTCCGAGGTGTGACATTCTCACACGGGAGGGTGATTATGCGCATTGTAAGTATGTAAAAATAAACTGACACGGCACGACAACACAATGAGCGCGAAAGAGCGTTTGTAACGGAAACGTCCCAGTGCAGCGTGAGATAACTTATGTTAGTTTGCCAGTTTGAAACAAATATAAGTAATAGTTATATTACTTGCAAAGTAGTATCCTTTCAGTGTTAATTTGTCCTCAGACTGGGGAGTATTTTATTGCAGACAGGGCGATCACAAGCAGATACCCAATCAGGAAAAGTACATCCAAGCCTTCAATTGAACTGCATTGTGATTGTGTGTAACATGCTGTTTTCAGCTGTGTGCTTGTTTGGCATTTAAAGCATTTGTTCAATGTATAAATATTCGAATACATCTCCGCTTTCACTGTTGATTACATGAGTACACTGTCAAGTATGGAAGTGCACTTTCGCATACTCGAGTGCCTGAGTACTCACTGCCATCTCTACCTCAAACACAGCTTTTTTTTTTTAACAATACACTGTACAAAATGTCATGAGGTCTCTCTATATTAATCTTTTTAGATACAAGACAATATTTTTTTGTTGAAGACATTTCAGAATAATTTAAAGTGAATTCAGACAATTCTATAGAATAATCAAAAATTCTGAGAGATAAATTGAATGTCATAATATTCCATCGTTGCAGCTCTGTTGTCGATTTACTGCTGTGTTTTGGATTATTGTCATGTTGCATGGCCCAACTTTTTTGAGTTTTGAATATTGGTCCAGTAGCACTGTACAACATCTAGGTGGTTTTGGGCAAAGAAGATGGGCAGCACTGCATTTTCTTCTCTTGGACAGCAGTGGTTTTCTCTGAGGTAACCACTACTTGTGTGTTTCTTATATAGACTCATAAACACAGATATTATCAAGTGCAAGAAGTGCCTGCAGATCTTTAACTGTTCTTTGTTAGAAGATCTTTCAACATACCCGTGCATTGATATTTGCACGACACCCACTCCTAGGGAGAGCAGCGCTGAATTTCTAACATTTGTAAAGTGTCTGCCTGGCTGTGGACTGATGGAGGACCAAATCTTTAGAAATTGTTTTGGTATTGTTTCTAGTCCAATGAGCTTCAGTAACTTTTCTGCTGAGGTCCTCTGAAGTTTTTTTTTTTTTAGTGCGGCAGGGCAAGTCATACCCATACCAGAATTGTTTGGAAGATCTGACTCCAGTTACTGTCTTTTCACTCGGTCAATCCCAGAGGTTCACATGCTTCTTTTCCCAATAGTGACCATGAGTGTTTTATAAACATTTGTTCAGTAATGATATGGCAATGAGAAATGTGTGAGTTGTTTGTTAAATAAGACAGTTTATTATTGCCTTAGATTCCAAAGGGTTCACACGTTTTCTCACTGATGTAACTTCAGTGTGGTAGCACCCTCTAGTGGAGTAGAAGTAAAACTGCCTCCACCCGATCCTTTTTTGAGTGACAACCTTAAAAATCTTAGGATCTTAGCGATCTCCAATGTGAACAATGACTTTGACAATGACTGTTGTGCCTAATTGGATTATTTTATCCTACATACACTATATTAAATGTTGTTAAACTTATTTCAGTGAAATAGAAATTAGCTAAATTTTGCCAGGTCGTTAAATTTTCCCCTGCTCTGAGCTTCGTAAAGGTTGCTGGAAAAAAGGGTTTCGTTTAAGTCTAATGATGTTGCTGTGCTGCGGCGTGTTGGCGCCCGCCCAGGGTTGGTTCCCGCCTGTGCCCGTTGCTCCTAGGATAGGCTCTGGGCCCCCCACGACTCCAGTGGGGCTTAAGCAGTTACGATAATGGATGGATGGATGGATGTTGCTGTGTGGTGCTCAATACAGCACAGTGAGATATATAAGGAATCAACATCTGCCAGCTCTTTGTGCATGTGTTCTTCGTCATATTGCTGAAAATGAATTTCCTCTCATGATCATATCAGCAAATCTGCAGGAGTTGCACTGTGTATTTAAAGTGAGTACGGCACAGGGACCAATGGCGTGGCCCATCTCAATCTGAACCTGACTCTTTGTATAAAATTGACAGATAGAGGCACTCAGTTATTTCCTTTGCTTTCCATCCCTCAGTACCCCATGTACAGTAAAGGTGTTTGCTTATTCTTATGGAACATCCTAGAATATTCATGAGATCATATGGTTTGAGCTGACTGTGGCCTAGATTTTCAACGACTGCTCATTTTCTGAATATAGTGAAACTATTTTCCTGAAAATGGCGTCCAACAGATGGCCACACAAGTCAGTAAATGAAGCCCATTGGTGAGTAAATGATGTTGCATTTTCTAGTCAATTTATTGTCCATGTGTCTGTGCTGCATTTTTCCTAGGTACTTGGTCTTCTACTGTCCAGCAGACCTTGTATACCACTGTTCTGCTTTTCTGCCGGTGAGGCTGGTGCTGTCCGGAATGAAGGAGGTGTCCCGCACCTGGAAGGTCCTGGGAGGAGTTACGCAGGCTCGAAAGCAGTACAGTGATGGCCTGCTGGTGATGATTGCTGTTGGCTGGGCCAGAGGTAATCTGCTCAGAGGAAGATTTTGAATAATGAGCACTGCAGTCTCTGAATAGCTTTACTTTTGCTATTGTTTACCAGCCCACACCTCGGTAAGGTTTATTGAGACAGAATATATGAGTCTCTAATGACTTAAAATATTGTCAGTGCATAATGCATTTTATATTTTTGTTTTCAAAGCTGACACATCCCATTTCAAAATGTTATATGTATTATGTTGCCTGCCTGGTATAATTAATGTTTTCATTCCATTTAATCCATGCTTAGTAACAGGTTGGAATCAACAAAAATGAAATTCACTAATTTTAATTAGCATGTGTGTTATAAAAAGTGAATTTGCTGGTATGAAAGGAAGAAAATAACGTTTTCCTGCTTCTTCCTAGGTGCTGGAGGAGGGCTTATCAGTAACTTCGAGCAACTAGTTAGGGGAGTCTGGAAACCGGAGACCAATGAACTTCTGAAAATGTCATAGTGAGTTGTCCTTTTTGGTCAGAAGGCTTTTAAGATGTCAGCTCCCTGTGATTGCTTGGAAAATCGCACAGTCATGAGAAGAAGTGTGTGGTATTTTCTGGCTTCCTATGCATGTGGGTGATAAAATATGACCTGATCCTGGCCATGGACTGGTAGAGACACATGTCGATAGAAATCCCTTTGTAACCTTTCCAGTCTCATGAGCTTCTATTATGACCTGCTGAAATCATTTTTGATTGGACCATATTTCACTTGAAAAGTATGTAGTTTCAAAGAGCAGTGACCAAACTGGTCTGGTTTCCTTTTAAGCAGCAGGACAGGTGTTACAATTGATTGTAACACTTGAGGTTCACAGACGTTTTCTTTGTCACATTGGTTGTCCGAGTCATACAGTAAATTCAAGATGTGGCCATTTAAAACGTTGTGTGCTTTTTTGTTTATTAACATTATTTCTTGAGGTGGATGAGGAACCATTCACGGAGAAATCCACACACCCTTTTAGTACTTCATACGTCATTAGAGGTAATATCTCGACACTAGTTCAGTCAATGAAACTGTGAAACTGCTTAATTTAGTTAATCTTCATTAACATGAATTGTGGAATGATATTGTTGGACCACTGATAGCTCATCCACAGCGACAGGCACCAGATAAATGTCACAACACGTAATGCAAAATTACACTTTTAGGTACAATCTAGGGTATGTGCTTGATTTTGAAAACCAATTTTAAGTATTAAAATGAAATGTAAAGCAATTATCTGCCATATAGACAACAGAATGATCTTCTTGTTGCACAGTATATATGTCAGATAATCCAGGTGTTTTGACGCCTCTCAGCATTTAGGCCTAACAAGTACACAGAATGTACTGTCTAAAAAAAGTGAACCCTCTGAAATATTGCAGTGTTTGGCATCCAATACTGGTTTCCATTCAAATAAGATAAATGTGATAAATATCATTGAGAATGTACATTACTAAATAAATCCAGCTTTCTGCATTTGTGTAGCCCCAGCTTCTGAGTTGGTTTTGCCCCCTATTAGCCAATGTAACTTTATATAAGCATTTCTTGTAATTGTCCATCTGTCTTGCATTGATGGGGTAGATTTTTGACCTTCTCCTCCGTACAGAACTGCTTCAAATGTGTGATGTTTGACAGCTTTCTTATATGTAGAGCCCAATTCAAGCCCCCTCACAATATTTGAGTTGGATTTCGATCTGTTTTGACTCGGCCATTTCAAAACTCTTCTTGTATTCACTGTTCTGTTATGGATTTGCTTAAGTGTTTTGGTAGTTCTCCTGCTGCAAGCTCCCATTTGGGTTCTGCTTCAGATTCTTGACAGATGGACTGGCATTCTGCTCAAGAATCCCCTGACACCTTGTGTAAATTGCATTTCTGTTGATTTCTGTTGATCTTTGTCTAATAAATAATTTCAAAATGCAGTTTTCAAAGTTGTTTTTTTTTTTATTAAAAAAAAGCTAGGTCACATTAATCCATTGACATCAATGCAATGAGAATCAGATGTGAGAATCCATTTGTCCAACACTGTTAAAAAAAGACGACTTGTTCTTGTACTTATTTTCTCATCCTGCTCTCTGGTGTGTGTATTATTTATTTTTCAGCCCCACTAAAGTGACTCTGGTAGGAGCGGTCCTCTTCACCCTGCAGCAGAGTCACCGACTTCCGGTCAAGGAGCACCACCTGATATTTGCCTACACTCTTTTTCTTGTCGTCAACAAGGTGATATTTATTTTTTCTGCATCTGATTAAGAATAAAATATGTTCTCAATCATACCATACACTTACCGTATTACATTTAGGATTTACGAAGTATTTTTTTATTTTTTTTTAAATAGTTTGGCTGGTTTCTTCCAAGAGGCATTCAAAGTCAGTGCTGTGGTTCTGTTTATAGTGGGACCCAATTGTGATTCAGATTGAGGTCTGACAATTTGCCCATCAGCAGTATGATCTGTTAATTCTCTGAACAACAAAAGCGTTCATTTACATTTCTTCTGCTCAGATCTACAGTCAGATTGTGTTCAGACTGAATTTATAATTTTTGAATACATAGGCCAGATTTTTTCAACACTTTTTCTTTTGCTTTGGGGTGATTTCTTTTGACCAACACTATAGCTGTGTTTTTGTAGTCAACATTGTTGTGATGTAATTCTACATATGTCATAATATGTAAGATCCGTATCTTTCCTAATTTCCCAAGTCCTCTTCATTTATTTTTTTTGCTATTATTGTCGTATTATTTGCTATTATTTTGCTTCATATGGAGATTTAATATGCTTAATAACAAATTTCAATACCCTTTTGGAAAACAGTCAGTCAAACTTAGTTCTTCGATGTTTCATGTCCTCTCGTTCCTTTGGTTGTGTTTCTATTCATCAGTGACTTCAAAAGTGAGCATCCTGAACTATATCAAAAAGTCACTGAAAAACAGCAGTTTTAATAATGCGTCTCTGAACCCGTGTATTCAGATTGTAAATTCCCTATATTTTCTGTTCTCCCGCCGGTTCTTTCCAGTCCGGTAGCCATAGCAACCGAGCAGCGCCTGTCTGCTGTGAATGGGCTCCTGCATTGTGGAATCCGTATGTTTGCTTTGGTGCTCCGCTCTTATTTCCCAGCATGACCACACCGTCATCCATCACTCTGTGTCGTTAGGTGCACGGCTTTTCTTGCGGCAGACAGCTTTTGAAGAAGTAGGCATCTTGGTGGACAGTTACTGGTGAACTATCTGTCTTCTCCAAAAAGGGGAAGTACACAACGGTCCCATTTAGACTGACTGTGTGGCCATCTTGTTAGTGTAGTCTGAGGCTGCCAGAGACCCTTCCCTCATTATGGGAAGGTGGATGCTTCTATACTGTATGCCTTCCATTTCTTCATCTGTTTTCCATTTCATCTAACTCTGTTGGGAGTTGTGGTTGATTTATGCATTACGTCAGTGATGACTGTTATGGGATTTATGTCTTATGTACTGCAGAAAGTGAACATGAGTGACAAAGGTATCAGGGATAATTGTAGCTAATTAAGGCGATGCTGCAGGCCAGCTTATATAACTGTGTGAGAACATGATGTGAGGCGCGCAGCAAGGCTGCCAAACTTTGTGATCCAGGCTCTTACAAATGACATATTTAGGGTTTGTCACCTCTGGGACAGTGGGGCTGTGTTTCACCCCATATTGCAGCTCATACGAAAAAGCCAATATAACCGCAGAGCTAATTGATCCATTTCCTTATTTAGTCAGATTGTGTGCAAAAGAAAAGAATTTGTGTGTCACTGGACTCTGCCTAAGGGGACAAAGTGATCTGTATTAACACGTTGTTTTAAAAACATGTTCAGCTCTGTTCATGTCAGTGCAGCCTCATACATTCAGGGATGTACAGTACTTGGCTTGGTGTTGGATTTGTTCCATGTTCACATAGGTTTCATATCCAATACAATGACATGTAGTTTACATGTATTAAATTGCCTTTGGGACAAATAATACACAATTACAAACTATGATCTAAGGTTTACCAGGACCCTATATTGAATAAGAAGAGACAAATGGATTAAATTGTTATATAATAACAAAAAACAGAAACACAAGATGAGAGTTCCATGGTTGATTTCTAAAGTATTCCCGTCTATCTTCAGGTCTGGATGATGCTAACTGGTTCTACCTCTTCACCCCTCGCACCCCTGGAGGGGGCGCTGCACCGCATCTTCTTTGCCTTGCAACCAGAGCAGCCTAGCTGTGCGACTCAGGTCTACGCCCCTTTCAGCAAACTTGGGAACCTCGCCCATCTCTCAGGGAAAAACTCCGACAGCAGCATCGGAAGCCACAATAGTGCAGCAGTCTGTGACGCGCACAAAAGCACAAACCCCGCATCAGAAAAAGGCGGCAAGAGATCAGTGAAAAGCTTATGCGCAGAGACGAGAAAGAACAAGTAGCTGGAAAGTATGTCCCCCCCCACGGAACATGCTTACCTTCAAAGGACACCAGTGATGGTTTTTGGCACATTCCATATGGACAGTAATACAAAATATGCAAGAAGTGACTCTAGAAATGTAACTAGATTGTGGTGTTTGGAAGGATGCACTTTTCATGTCTAGAAATACAATTCGCTTACATACCTTACTAATAATTGGAATATCATTATCATCATTATGATTATTATCATCATAATCATAATCATCTATTATTATTATTATTATTATTATTATTACTTTCTGGCTTTCAACACATTTCATTTGTTGAAAGTCAGTTGTGTTGTAAAATACCAAACTTGGATTTAAATGCATAACGTTACGGATTTAAATGCATAACAGTAATATGAAGTTCATGTTTACCAAAATACTTGCGTTCACTTCAAAGCTAGGAGATAACAGAAGTCCAGTGGAAAAAAACAGACCATGTTTTCAAAGTACAGGTTAGTATTCATGGACCAGCTTGTGTCAGATGGGCCTTTAAACGAGATCAAAGTCAATAAAAGCATGTCTGTTAAGTGTCATTGATTAGATGATCTGTTGCACTGTCATATTTATTGGAAAGGAATGATTGCTTTCTCTCCACCATTAAAAAATGTTTGTGAATGGGCCAATTGTTCTTTAACATAGTATGGTTTATATAACAGATTCAAAATGAGTAACATTTGAATATATTAAGACTGAGGTGAACTTGAGTTATTTTTTTGAAGAGAATTGTATCAGATGCTATAATTGCAATGCATTTCGCTTTATAAAATAGAATATTTTACCAGCGTGTAGTTTCTGTAGTATGTACTTTGTTATTTTTTAAATGATTGACACTAAATTAATTTTTACTGCACTGATTAAACTGGTTTTCTTTGTGATTGGAACATTGGTGGCTGAAATTTTTACTGTTTGTGATGCGAGATACACGCTTATTTTGGATGTGTTGAGAAAATGTAATTAAATAATGACCTATCGTGGGTGACATTCTACCTACCTGCTGCCGTTTGTGAAATTTTACGTTCATAATTCATGAAAATACTAAGAGAACCTTTGTCATGAAACAATAGCCTTTAAACATCATGTTACCTTCCGACCCTATCTTGCTGAAAGAGAGGCCAAAACAGATGGAAATTATGTTTAAATTTTGATTATTTTTTGTCAGAATTGGGCTGGATATAAACCAAATGTCCCCTCAGATGGAATATACCCATGATCAATTTACATAATATAAAAATAAATGTCATAATTGCTATGACATTTACATAATGAGACAGACTTTATAAACATTGTTACTTCAAGTTATACATGAATTATATCTTTTCATAACCATTTATCCAGTGCTGGGTTGTGGCTGAGTCTCGAGCCTATCCCAGGATGCACCTGGCTAAGAACACCCTGGCTGGAATGCCTGTACATCGCAGAGCAGACATTCACCCTCTGGGCAATTTAGAAACACCAATGTACCTAACTTCATGTTTTTGGACTATGGAAGGAAACCATGGTAACCTGAGGAATCCTTCGCAAGCAGGGGGAGAACATGAGAACTTTGTAGAAAGTTGGCTGGGGGCATCATAGTCAGAAACCTGGAGCTGTGAGGCTTTTGTGCCACCATAACTTATCCTTCTAGCCTAATATTCACAAATAAAGTCCTGCTGTAGCATAAAAGACGACAACCTAGCATCCTTTTGGCTTGTCCCTGTTTTATTAATTTAGCAGAAACTCTCAAAATAATGCATTCCGAATAGAAAGCAGAAGTTTCCTTTTACTATATAATAATCCTTTGTTGGCCGTTGCACAAGTTATAGGAATTTGTCTCTTCACCTGCTCCATCTTGCTCTTCATAGCTCAGGTGTCACAGCACAGAGTGAACCATTGTGCGCCCCCCCCCTGGAGCTGAGGGTTAAGGGCCTTGCCCCAGGCCCCAGGGACATGTGACTGTTCAGTTGAGGCTGGGGCTCAAAGCAGCGACCTTCTGATCACAGGCAGATCGCAGCCCGCTGATCCACTAAGCTTAACACATTGTAGTGACTAGTTCCTGCATTGTAGTGCAAAAATGGTGGAGTGCTACATAATCATTCTGGAGATAAGGTAAAGCCTGAAATGGCATTTTTTTCATTTGTGTCAGAATAAATAAGGATGGTGATTCAGCAGTTCTGACAGATGTTAGCTTGTTCCCCGCTCCTAATTTACAGCTGCAGGAGGCTGTTGTTAACCTTAATACTCAGCGCACTGAAAAAATTCAGATGTAGAATCAATATTCTACACCAGTGCTTGTCAACAGGTCAAACATTCCCGGTTGATTACTACACGTTCTACCCTCCCAAATCCACAAAAATACAACCCAGGGAGTCTCCCCCCCACCAAAGGATACCCATGGTGTATGGACAGTTTCTCAGATTATTTTCCTTGTAAGAGTAGCTCGCACTGTAAAAAAGGTTGGAGACCACTGGTGCCACAGTGGTGGTGGTGGGCAGTGGATTTTAAGCTAAAAGCATTGGGGGTAATCTCGAAGATTTTTGTAAATATAAAACATATGTTCCCAAAGATATCAAATCCTAGTGTCCCCCAGACCAAGTGATCTCCAATCTACATTTAATGAATTAGCTGACATTTTTTTATAGAAAGTGACTTAAATTTGTGCCCATTTGTACAGCTGGATATTTCACTAGAGCAGATCCAGTTAAGTACCTTCCTCCTGTCTGGCACAAGAGGGTCCCACCTGGGACTTTAGCCAACGTCATTTAGGATGCAAGTACGTGCCGTTTACCACTACACTAACTTGTTTAGGAAGCCAAGTGACTGCAATGGACTGACATAGTAATATTTGGTGTACCTGCCCTAAACAACTGCAGTAGCCTCAGCCTACTGAGATATACCACTGTAAGAATAGATGATGTATATATGAATTAGCATAATGTATATTGGGTGGTGTGGTGGTATTGCCTTATATCTCCACAGTTGGGTGCTCAAATCTTGCATGTGTATGGGAGATAGCATGTTCTCATATTGTTTTGCAGGTTAACTCCATGCACTCTGGTTTCCTCTCAGAGTCTGGAGATATGCAACATGGCTAATTAGTGCCTGTAAATTTATGATTGTGTGTGTGTGCCCTGTGATGGACTGGCATCCTGTCCAGGATATACCTTGGCCTCGTGCCCCATGGTGCCTGGGATAGACTCCAGATTCCCCATCTGACCCTGAAGAGGACAACTGGCTAGAAAATGGATGAATATAATGTATATAGTTAGTCATAGCTGGCATTTGTCCCGATGTATTTAACTTTTGTTAAAATTTGGTAAAGCTCTACCCAGTCCATTAATGCTGCACCCCCTGATTTCCAGGTACATTTAAACCTAAAACCCAAGGAACACATCCGGCATAAATATCAGAGAATTTCAAAAAACTTCACGAACCAAGGCTCTCAAGGTGGCACCCTGCCATGGGGGGAACTCAAGCCCCAGTCTGGACATGCGCTCATGTTGAATATAGGTCATGTCAAGGTCATGTGACTAAATAGCCGGTACCTCCCTGCAAGGCTATAAGAAGGAGGGTTCTTTGTACAATAACAATAACTATACTGGCAAAACCAGAAAAATGTCCTTATCTCGCAGCTCTGAAACTGTGAAAGTCATTTCACATCATAGGGACAGAGATAAGAAATGCGAGTCACAGGAAAACTGTGAGACTTTGCAGGTCTGACGCAAAGAGAGCTACATATTAAGTATGTCATAAAGTATGGTGGCTGTTGGTAGCTACTGGCAAGATACAGAGCCTGCCACATAATGTGCATTTTGTTTAGATAAAGTTAACACTAAAGCATATCAGTTAAAACACATGCAAGCTTGATTGTCACTACTAATTGTCCCTCTAATTCACAGACCCCCCTCTTGCTGAGAAAAGTGGTATCTTCCAGCAGATATACCATGGAATATGGCAACTGTGACTCCAATGAAACCTGAGGTCAATTATAATTCCTTTTTGCCTTAGCAGACTGCCAGCCTTCAGAGAAGCTGCTGCTTCTGCCGCGATGGCTTTTGATAAATCTGTTATTTGATCATATCTGTGGGGAAATTCCATGGAGGAAACAGTCAAACCCCAATACCGTCTGCAGTTTGGTGTTCTGATTTCCACAGAAGCTCCTCATTATGAGTCTGTCATAAGGGAGCAGCTCGGTTTGAATTCAAGGGCATCCTGAAGTACAGAAGGAACAGCAGTGATCTGGGAAGCCCAAGTAGAACTAATCTGCAGCTAGACCAATACAGCACAAAGGGTGTGGGAGACATAAAGTACTGAGTAAAGCTACTTCACTGGGGATTGAGCTCTCTTCATACACATCAGTCCAACCCTGAGCTAACGGTGCTACAGGCATACAGACAGCGCTGAAGGCCTGAAGACAGAAAAGGGGCAGGGTTAGAGCTACCTGAACCCAAGTTGGGTACATTCATCGCAAGCGTGAACTCAGTAGTCCAGCCAGAGAAAGATATGTGATGTGGTAAAATGATAGTTATATGCAAGAAGCTGTCAAATCTGAGATATTACTGAGAATTGGTGGAGGTAGAGATGTGCAGAGAGGGAGAGTCAGCATGAAAAAAACCAAGCAGTCTCCTATATGAGTATGTCTGAGACCTGGAGACAGCAGGCTTCCAAGATACTGTAGCTGCTCACCTTTTGGTCCTTTGATATAAAGGCTCCCAGTCTTTTGATGTTCGTAAACCAGTTCATGTTGCATAGACCGGATGCGGCAAGGGGAGCCAGTGGTTTGACCTACTTTAAAATTCTTTCATACACATGCAATATGTTTATAATATAAATGAGCTGTTTTAGTGTCACAGTGTCTGAAGGGGATGATTTCCATGCCTTGCACTGGAAAAGATCACTTATTTCCTAAAATCAGAAATGGACAATTTCAGAGAAACTTGGGGTGTCTTTCTAAAGTTTCTAGAGCATCATAGGAGCATGGAGAAGGAGAGTGATTTGGACTTTCTGGACCTGAACTTTCCACTTCTGCAAATAAAAATTGTCAGTTGTCTTCTTGACGGTTTTTTCTGCCTCAGTGTGTTAAATGTGTTGGAGAATTTTAGAACTGCCAAATCTCAAGCAGACCTGACAAGTACTAGCTTAACATTAAAAATGTTGCGAGGGAGTTCTGTTTGCTAATGATGTCCCAATCTTTATTCCTTGAGTGTGCAAAGACTCAACAAAACTCAAGCCAGCTCAATGGCTTCAGGGCCTGCTTTGGTGAGTCGTCTATAATTTTTGCATTTCGATTTACATTTTAGTCAAATGCTAAGTACTACTTGTGTTGGATTTGGCTGGGAAGAAAAAAAAGAAGCATATTATAGATCAGTTACCAGAATTGTAGATAAAAGTCAGGAGGCTGCAGGAAGTGAGCTGTCTTTGCATGAGGACTTCTGCATGAGCACCAATCACCAATCCCCATTTATACAAGTGACAGAAAATCATAACTGCATAACATCCTGTAACAAACCCTTAAGCTCTGCGAGAAGCCATTCTAAAGCAGTAGGCAGCCTGGGCATTGGGGGCTAGTTTCCTCACTCCTATAGGCACGCCCGTCTTGTCCAGCATGCAGTGTTTTTAGCAGCGAAGGCAAATGAGGCAATGGTTTCTCTTACTGCAGCACTGCCCCCACATGCGCCCATAATGGCATGATGCCAAGCACACCGTAAGCAGGAGCACAGACTAGAGGAGGAAGCGGTGAAGCTGAGAGTGACGCAGAGCTTGGCTGTCTGTGTTCGGCCATGTAGACTGAGCCGTAGTGTCGTCCCCCTCACATCCCATAAAAACACCCCACCCCGTAAATATGGCAGGGCCCTCGTCAGCTTTCATTTGTGAAATGAGGTTTCGCAGATTAAGCTGTATGCGAGACATGCGATACAGTCCCTGCCCCAATTTTATGGATTTAATCAAACCCAAATCCAAAAGCTGTGGCACAACATCTAGACTCTAGTATAACTGATGAAATTCTCTGCTTTTATCACTGAATTACTGTAACCTCTTTTTAAAAAGTGGAACATACCGTAAATTCATGTAAAAATCATTTGGTACATGTACAGTACCAAATTTTAGACACACCAAGCCACCTACAAAGCCGAATGATAGTGTCGCATCACATGACCTGGCCACCTGACCGAAACACAGTAGAAATGCATTTGGAGGAGTTTGACCGGAGCGTGAAGGCAAAGCAGCCAATCAGTGCTCACCATATGTGAAACCTTCCTTCAGGACAGCTGGGAAAGCATCCCAAGAGGCCACCTCATGAGACTGGTGTAGAGGAGACAGTAATGTCAGCCAGTCCCTGGAGCAACTGGGGTTATGGGCCTTGTTCAAGGGTCCAATGGCGGGATCACTCTGCCGACCCAGGGATTTTATCTGACAAACCTCACCGAGCTGCCCTCTACTTTTTTGGTCAGTGCATAATCCATATATGTTATTTTATAGTTGTGTTGTCTTTATGATTATTCTAAAATGTAGAGAATAGTACAAATAAACCTTTCTATGGGTAGGTGTGTCCAAACTTTTGACTGGTTAGTGTAAGTCTGTACCTTCCTGCCACCCTTACTAATTTGCTTTGGCCTGCTTTCTGAGTTAAGTAGAAAGACTTCATCTTGAAACATAAAGGCTTGTTTCAGAATTCTAAATTTTCTTAATTGGCTATATTCACATCAGGCTTGTTTTTAATCCCAGTTCCCATAATAATGGTGGTTAGCCAGCTTCTTCTTATGATTTAAATAATTCATTGTTTGCAGAATGAAAGCAACCATTTATCATTACAGACGCTCTACTAGCGAACGAGATACGTTCCGAATGGCCGTTCGCAACTTGAAATGTTCGTAAGTCATTATTCAACATCATTTTAAGGGTATACGCAAGTACTAAGAACTAGGATGCCGGGAGTACACACGCAACGCTGCTGCGTGGTGGGAGTAGTGGCCAGAAGATGTACTAGGCAGAACTGGCACCCAGAAAAAAAATTGATGTTGTGAACAGGAAACGGGAGCCCAGTGAACACAATTCAGACTTACAGTCCTCTTCGTTTGTATGTCTGAAAGTTCGTAAGTTGAACGTTCGTAAGTAGAGGAGCATCTGTAATAGGAAATCTAAAGAACTGGGGGTCTCACTGGGTGGGCAACCTCCAAGGCTGGGTGTTTCATTCTTTCCCCCAACTCTGTGGGTGCATCCGAAATCGCATACTTACACAATATGTTCTGAATATCATTAGAAGCTTACTACTCAACCATTAATGTCGTGCGTACTGTATGCATGCATGAGAACAGTATACATGCACTGGGACAAACTGCGGTCACCATCTTGTATACTGCCGGATTTGGATGTTTTAACATAATGAAAAAAAATCATATTTGACTCAAGTCATGTAACTGGGTTTTGTTTGCTACTGACACATGTACAGATATGGCCCTTTCGCCGCCATCTTGACAAAAATCACAAACAAGCTATCTTCTTCGCCGCTCCAGCAGGCCTGTGGGATAGCATAGCATCCATCAGTTGCACACTTTCACACAGTGTAGTGTGTCACCTGTGCACTATTCGCTTACTGTCTCATCCATACTCAGGATTAGGACATACTATTCACTTTGCATACTATATTTCACCTACTATATAGCAAACAAGTTCAATTCAATGTATTTTTATATAGCACCTTTCACAACAGAGTCACTGCAAAGCAGGGTTACCATATTTGGTGAGAAGAAAAGGAGGATCTGTCCGGGGATCAGAATATTAATGAATTTTCACATTCACTGACCAATCAGGTAACGCTTTTCTTATGAACATTAATGAGTTTACATGTTCACTGACCAATCAGGTAGCGCTTCTCTTATGAACATTAATGAGTTTACATGTTCACTGACCAATCAGGTAGCGCTTCTCTTATGAACATTAATGAGTTTACATGTTCACTGACCAATCAGGTAACGCTTCTCTTATGAACATTAATGAGTTTTCCCTAACCACCCTGTAAAATGAAAATTTGTGGACGTATGGTAACCTTGCCCCAAAGCATTAAGACAGAATAATTTAAACACAATACAAGTATGTGATTTTGGACGCACCCCTGTGTGTCTGTGGAGTTTGCAAGTCTCCATTTCCTTCGGTCGTCCAAAAACATTGCTAGGTGAACTAGGGTCTATAAATTGTTCTTAGTGCGTTATTGTGTGTGGGATGAACTGGCACCCTGTTCAGGATGTCCCCTTTCCTGTTTTACCTGGAATAGGTCCCAGGATCACTGTGACTAGATGCAGTATGGAAGATGAATGGTTTGGAAACTCAGGATTACGTGATGAATATCTGTTCTCGTTTCAGTCCTGGTTTTCCGTTGTCACATTGCCTATGCATATTTCACTCTGTTTGTGCTGATTTTAAATTGCAGGTGGCAATTAATTCGGCCACCATAACACGGCTGTTAAAAAAAGGCATTGTTACTACAGAAGCGATCGCACCATGGAATAAAACATGGTGAAGCTCCAGACCAGTGACAGCGGTTGAGCCCTTTCAAGTAACGGCTGAAAAGGGGCTAGCATCTTCATGACACTGTATTCTCATCTTTTACGACAAATTTTCCATTTCGTATTTACTACTGCCAAGCCGCTCGCAGGTTCAAACGTCAGAGCCAAGATGAGGAAATGAACAGCAGCAACAGAATATCAAAATCCTCTCGCTGTTTTTACCGCACTCGGTAGCAGGGTATGACATGTCAGTAGGAAGTTTCAAAACTATAAGCTCCCTGAGCGTTGGCCTCCTTCAGGCTGCATGTGTTACTTTTCTTTGACATGCCAGTGGACAAGAGAGCGCCCCCTGGGGAGAGTGTGTCATTCCTCCTATGTGGAGGGAGCAGGAAAAGCTCTCATCACAAACTCCCCCGCAAAGCAGAATCTTCTGCAGCAGAACTTGTCTCTCTCAGTTACCTGCAAGGCCTGCTCTCTAAAAGTCCTGAGCCGTGTTGAACAACAGGGGGGAGGGGGTTGGAGGAAAATAAATCTAACTGGGCCGTTGAGACATGGGTAAAGACATGCCCTCCCCAAGTAAATCTCCTCTTGCTGATCATTCTTGTACATGAGAGTTGTTTTTTTAATACAAGGTCTTTTAAGGCGTCTTTCATTTTCAAGGTGTTATATAAACAGTTCCCGGTCATCCCGATGTCTGCTGCAGCCCGCTGACTTGCATACGTTTCGGGATCGTAGAGCTGACTAGAGTCGATGCCATCTTGTATTTTTTTTTTTATCATTTTGTAGGAAGAGTACTATAAGGAGGAGCTGCACATTGAATCTCATTGTACTGTGTATAGTGACAGTAAAGGAATTCATAGTGTGTCTCATACTGTGTAGACATGCATGTTACAGAAATGAATGTATTCAGCTGCCATTGTATCTCTACCTAAAAATTTTCTGTAACCACTATTCAGGGTTGTGAGGGGTCTGGAGCCTATGGGCACAATTCAGGGCATAACCCAGGACGGGGCACCAACCCATCGCAGGGGACACTCACATACCATTCACTCACACAGGCACACCTATGGGCAATTTTGGTAACTCCAATTAACCTCAGCATGTTGTTGGATTGCGGGAGGGTGGGGAAGTTGAGTACCCGGAGGAAATCCCATAATAACACAGGGAGGACATGCAGACTCCACACACATGGAGCCATAGCAGTGCCTCGAACCCTGGTCCCAAAGGTATCAAGTAACAGTGCTAACCACTGTGCCACCCCACCACTGTATACACTGGGCAATTGAGAATAGTCTCGATGCTACCGGACACAATGAATTTGAATTTGAATTCTGTTAGAGGTGCAGGACTGTGGAGCCAGAAAGGGACCTTGTTTCTAAGTGCTATTACCATTTACCAAACCCAGGAAGTTCTAAGTGGATTCTCTTGTTTTTTAGCTGTCAGTGGTGTCAGTTTTAGTGGTGAAGGCAGTAAAGATATTCACATTCGTGTACATTCTAGCTGAAATATCTGGCAGTTTCAAAAGGGTTTAAAAACTCAAAAGCTAATGTGCATTTATCTTGTGGAATGAAATACGTTACATTTTGTTTATGAATGGATTCCTTTGAAGAGCTGGTCTTTTGCTGAGTGACAAACTTGGGAACATCCCCCATAGTTTTATACTCAGTTTAGATACATTCTTATGTTCTTGCAGTGTGACTGATAAAAATGAACTGACCTTAGATGGAAAGTTTGATCACAAATTGTGCATTTATTAGGAAAATTGTAAATTGTAACTTGTCTGCGATATGCAGTTTGGACAACAACACTAATGCTCATATATGTTATTTTTCCTCTGAAGAGTCACATGACTGTGTTCGACACAATCGGTTTCCTGTTGTGGCTTTTGCAGCATTTTGGTGAAAATTTCACAGATTTTTTTTTTTACATTCTCCACTTAGCATCTTCTGCTGTTTCTCGCATACTTTCAATGTGTGGCTTGGCTCTTTCTGTGCCGCTAATGTCACTTAAAATCATAACTATCTTCTTTCATTGTGACTCCAAGGAGTCATGAGAAGTCTGTCTCACCCTAGAGTCAATTTGACTGGGTGATGCATGGAGTCCACAGCCAGAGAGAGCTAGAGCCAGTAGATCAGGGGTGTCAAACGCCAGTCCTGGAGGGCCAGAGCCCTGCACAGTTTTTGGTTTACCCTCATTTAACACACCTGATTCAACTCCTTGTGCTAATTACAACACAGCTGTTGAGCTGAATCATTTGTGGTGGAACAGGGAAAGAACTAAGCTACACAGGGCTCCGGCCCCCCTGGACTGGAGTTTGACATCCCTGTAGTAGATGGTCATCGTAAGACTCAAGCCTATTGCAGGCAGCATAGGGTAAAATCCCGTGAATGGAATACCAGTCCATCACAGTGCACATATTATGATCAATAAAGAGATATAAACTCACCTAAGTACATGTTTAGACCACAGGAGGAAACCAGGGTGTCATTATGAAATACCCAGTGGAAACATGTCCAAACACGGGGAGAACTACACACACACACACAGAGCCAGGTTCAAAGACCAAACCCTCAGCCCCAGAGATGTGTGGTACAGTACCTGTGCTATGCACTGTGCCCTCAAGTATCCCTACAAAATGACTACACACAATTTACAATATGTAGCAAATATGTAATACACCAACCATAATATTTATAATGCAATACATAACAATATACTGTAGGCACTTGTGTTGCTGATCGCTCCCTGCTGGTGTATGCCGGCTTCCCTGTGGACCATCAGGAAGTTCCTTTCACACTACCGGTATTTGGATCAAATTCAGTCATTTAAACATTAAAATTGTCTTGATTTAAAATGTGCACATTGATTATATAGGCAAGTATATATGTGTGCATGTATATGATGGAGGTATGGGTGTCCTGGGGGCATATTACCGGGGGGTAATCCAATCAACAGCCCATTCACCTGTACTGATAACTTAAAATGAATTTCTGCTTTGCTTCTTGTGCATAATCCTATACCCTAGCGCAGTCCTTCCTGTGACCCATTGCCCGTCTTGTTTATCCGTGTGTTCCTCTTGTGCTCAAGCCAAAATAGCTGTTTTTTTTGTTTGTTAAATCCATCTTCACAGTCATTCTCTGAGCATGTTGGTGTACCGATTCCACTCAGAGAGGCAGGACCTCAGTGGAATGTGGCCCTGTTCTGTGTTTTCAGAATGCCAGCCTCGTGCCAGGAAACACACTGCGAAGTGGCAGTAAATCTTAACAGATGTGTTTAAATACAGGCAAGATTGTGCTGCCAATACAACAAGTCTTTCCCTGGGGAGACAGACGGGCTTTTTGTAATACAAGACCAATGGGGCTGCATAAAATGAACAACAGAGGTAACTACAGAAGACCGGTTAGACAAAGGAATGGGAGGCAGGCCAGAATGGAGGAAGGGCATGACAGAGGTGGGGCAGTTTGGAGGCAGGCCAGAATGGAGCAAGGGCATGACAGAGGTGGGGCAGTTTGGAAGCGGGACAGAATGGAGGTGGGGCAGTTTGGAGGCGGGGCATAATAGTGGTGGGGCAGTTTGGAGGCGGGGCATGATGGAGATGGGGCATGATAGTGGCAGGACTTGGCAAGGGTGGGAAGGCAGGACACTGGCGCGGCAATGCCCATGAGCCCTGGAACTTGCAGTCATATTGCCCCCTATATTCTTCTTTCATTATGACGTGGCACTGTTTTTATTTTGTGGGTCAATAAAATGTCACTGCAATCACAAAAAGTCATTTAATTATTTTAGCATTTAGATATTTAGCAGAGCCTTTGTCCAAAGCGAGGGAGGCAAATAGCACGTTACAAACATACAGCCTGTCCGGGAGTCGACTAGCACCAGGTTAGTAGAGGGACTGATGGAACAGATGTGTCTTGAGGTCGTTCTTCATGGTGGAGCGAGAATCAGATGATGGGACGTGGTTCGGCAGCTCATTCCACCATCGGGGAACCACACAAGAGAACTGTCTGGAGTGATACTTCTCACGTGGTGGAGGGAGTTCCATGCCGTGTTGATTTGCTGACCAAAGGGGCAAGATGGGAACCTTTTGATGTAAATAGGTGCCTGTCTATTGATGGACCTGCAAGCCAGTACTAAGGACTTGAACTTCTTACAAGCACCA
>JAODKC010000044.1:31829802-31845957 GCA_026777985.1 Mormyrops attenuatus | reverse complement strand
TGATAGCACAAGATAGTAAACCTGCTAGTAGAGAGTTTCAATAGTCTAGTTGTGAGATTAGTAGTGCCTGGACTAGAGGCTGAACTGCATGGTCAGACAGAAAAAGCCTGATCTCTCTGATGCGCTTTTATGTGCTCAGCAAAGGACAGCTGGTCATCTATCATTACCCCTAGGTTCCTGGCAGACCTTGATGGAGACAGTGAGGATGATCCAAGCTGAATAGTGATGTCATGACAGACAGTATGGCTAGCAGGGAAGACGAGAAGTTCAGTCTTGGAGAGATTAAGCTGGAGGTGATGGTCCCTCATCCAGGCTACAATGTCAGCCAGGCATGCAGAGATACGAGTGGAGACACTGGTGTCGTCAGGAGAGAAGGTCAAGTAAATCTGCATGTCATCGGCATAGTACTGATAGGAGAAACCATGGGACTAGATGATCTGCCATACATGGGTAATCGCAATTTCATTTCATTTTCCCATCTGCAATTTAATAATAATGCCTTACAATGCACTTACCTTTATTAAAGCTAGATTGTGAATATCGCACCTCAGTTTGTAATATTTACCATTTTTTTTGCTTTCATAAACTAATGAAAGAGCACATCCAAGCTCAAAGGCAGATGCATACAATATGAGCACATCATTTTGCTATAAAAGGATGGCATAGTGGCAGGGTGGGCATCACTGTTGCCGCACCCCACCGGGGTGGTGGGTTGGAATTCTCCCCATCCTCTGTGTGTAGGGTTTGTATGCTTGCCCTGCAATGTGTGGACATCTTCTGGGTGGCCAGTTTTACTCCTGCAGTCCAAAGACATACAGGCAAATTGGCATCTCTAATTTGCCCGTAGCCTGTACATGTAAGTGGCATCCTGTCCAAGGTGTACCCTTGCTGCCTGGGAAAGATATTGCAACCAGAATAAATGGTTGCAAGAAGGACGGACTTGCATCACAGAATAGAATAGAATAGAATAGAATGTCTTTATTCTCACCGCACACAGCAAGTACAATAAAACACAAGACCCTGGGTAGCACAGGCTGTCTGTTACTGGGTGTTCAATAATAACTTTAATTTCAATCATTTTACCTAATGGTTATCTTGGAAAAAAATGCACAAATACCATCTTCACCAATATATACTTCCTGCCAACCCCCATTTTCACTGCAGTCTGGCTGACATCAGGCAGCATTAGAACAACAACCATCAATCAGTGGCATTAACTTTTGAAGCTGCAATGCAATCTTCTTCTAGAAGGATTGAAAACTTAGGAAATAGTATCCGACCCACTTCAGTTAATCCATCACTCTGCCAGCATAACACTTCTATCAAGGAACTACTGGTCCCACTTTAATAATCCAATTATCATGGCACATAATTAAAAATGATTGGATGCTATGTCTAACAAGTCCCTATTTGAAATGTTTTAATGCCTTGGAAGAAAATATCTGACTATGTTAGTATTTCAGAACATTTTTGAAAAGCAGGCAGTTCCACTGAGGATTATAATCCAAAATTACATCTTAAATTATTTAAAAATGGAAAGATAACAGGAAATAGAAATAAAAAAGAACGATCATTCTTAGGCAGCAGTAAATGAATTATAGAATGACACCCCAGATTGACTGATTATTTAATAATCTAAATAGCTAAGGCAACTACCGTGTCCTACAGCTCAGACAGCATAACTTTTCGTAGAGTAAACAGCAACCGAATGGTGTTCTGAAGCCCCTAAAGACATCCAAACCCAATAAAGACTGAAATAACTGCCATGCAGTTGCACTACAGCAATTTTAGCCACATATTATAAAACAAACATTAAAAAGTATGATGTTGATGCTTCTATTAGCATTACTTGCACCTTAAAAATCCTTTACTTCAGAGGTTTTTATCTTAGTCCATTTCATTTTCCAGTTCAGTTATTTTATTCTAGTATTTTACTATTTATTTCACCTATTTATTGCTCAGTAGCACGCTGCACGCACCGAGACCTGAGAAACTGTTCAAATCATGTCAAGTGGTTGGAATGACAATAAAGCTGATTCTGATTCTGAAAAATTTTGTTCGGAAAAAAAACAAAAACAAAAAAGGTCTGTGCAGAATAACCGACATCTAAAGCATAATTAATAATAATCGTTAGGACACCCTGGGAAGATGGCACTGACCGAAGTGCAAGCAAAATGAAGGTCAGGGTTATTCTAAGGGTTTATTGTGTAGGAAATGGTTAAATAAGACTTAGGTTTCCAAACACAAGGACTAGTCAATATTTTAACTATCAATGCCTGCTGAACCACATCTTGAACTAAATGGGCAGAGGTCAGATCAAGACTCAACATTTAAGGAACAGAGCAAAAAATCAGAATTGAACAATGAGGCTTGTAATGTGAATGTGACGTTAAATGTATCAGTTAGTTTGCTGCTCCTTTCCAGTGAAGATTCACCACACTGTTCAGCTCTGTGGTGGCCCACATGAAGGACTGTCAACCAAGGAGGCCCAAATAAAAATGAGCCAGAACTAGGCATCCCTACTACTAATGGTTGATTACACAAGTAACTAAGAACTAAGGACCAGGGCGGGCTACTTCATTATTTCTCCTGGGTGTCTAACCTTTAATAATTTTTCATTTAATGTCCCCCGTGGAAATTTTTCTGTCTGAATGGGGCGGGGTTGGGGAGCCCTTCATAAACATTTTTTTTTCACAGAGCACACAACACATGATATTTTTGGAAATGCTTTTTGTGAAGTAAGAAAAAAATGAAGGAATGGCGTCATCCCAGTGCCGCTCTCAGATCCTGATCCATTCCTGCCTGCGTTTGGATTAATTCTCAGTATTATTATCCTGCTAGATGACCCAACACTTTGAAGGAGACATGGGTTCAAATGGCTCTAAAATGCCATGATAATCTTTATGTTTCATTACAGATTGAAAAGGCCTCCAGTACCAGAGGCCGCAAAAAATCTTCACAGAATTATGGGATATCTAATATATTTTATGTAGGGAGAGTGTTTTTCTTCTTGACGAGGAATTTATTTGCACTTCAAAACAGTTGTAATTTTGTTTGGTCCATGGAACCATTTTCCCAGAAAGATTTTGGATTGAGGTTTTGAACAGTTCATCTTGTTTTTTTGTGCCACTCTTTGGATTTTAGCTGCACCGAGGTCCTCCAAGGCTTCTCGCCATACATCCCTTCTTGGTTTACTGCAGTGCAAGTTGAAACCAGATCTCCCCTGGTCCACCTTTAGATGTTCGGAAGTTGTAGCTTGTGTTTCCACCACCTGAGTACAAGATTAGTGGTCAGTTTTGTTCTTATCATTAACTGTTGAAACAGATTAAGTCTTTAGGAATGGATTTGTAGGCTTTACTTATTTACTCGGTAATGATTTTAATTTTAAAATAAAAAAGAAAAGTTGGACGAGAATCACAGCTAACGTTTCCCTTCAGAACTTCATGAATGTGAATATCTACTTGAAAATCACCTGAAATGCAATATAGTTGATGTGTCGTACACAGGATGTAATCATTGGCTGCTCATCAAAATCAATTGAATTCTGTGAAAGATGCCAATTATTGTGCTCTGGCTTTTTGTAAAGAAAAATTCAAGGCAGAATTTTTATGCCGTAAGAAAATAGTAAAGGTGAGAGGGCCTTTCTTTCTGTTATAGCATGTTTAAAAAGATTACTAAGGTGCTAATAAATTTAATCACACTTCACATGATTAAATCAGTTATTTTATCCAGTTTATTTTAACGATGGTAACTATGGTATCAGTATAATTAGTTGCTTTGAATGCCCAATATAGGGAAAATTCGAATTCAACTTCGAATTCTAAAACATTCTGAGGCTCAGAATACGCTCAACTTGATCGGTTTCAGTAATTCTCCAGCTGTGTAAAGTATAAACGTCAAGCCCTGTGTAGGTAGCTTAGATAAAAGCATCTACTTAGCAAAAACTAAATCTAAATGATGGCGACAATGCTATAATAAGCTTACTTTGACCCAATGGGAATAATTCAGTAGCAGTTAAGAGGACCCCGGGAGATTACACTACCAAATGTTGCTGTCAAGGCCATATCTACTGAGACAGGAGAGCAGCTTGCTGGAGAACCTTTGTTCCAGCTGGTTGCCATAGTTACTAAAGGCTGTTATAATAAATATGCTGCTCCAAATGAGCTGTGACCAGTACCCCATTCTTCTTTAGTTTCTTGAGTAGCTGAAAATGTCAAAATAACCGCGAATAATTATGTTGCACATGCAAGGTATTCTCCCTTGGTACCCTGAAATTATTAAATCATTAAACTTTATTCTGCTCCATTGTGCTCAATTTCTGTCTTTTAAACTACTCTACAAACACTTAATGTTCTCCCCTCCAACTGAAATAGCACCACTTCAGATCAAATAATGTGAAGGCCTTCATCTATACTGCATATACGTTTACGTAAACTGTATATGCATGTATTTATGTGAGACGGTGAAGTAGCATGCTAGTAACATTACTGCCATTTGATTTAGTTTTCATATGTGCGTTAAGGATCACCTCCACGACGTTAAAATAAAATTTCCTGATCAGCTTCTGCTGCAATGCTGATATGAAGAATAATGACATTTATTGTGCCTTCAAAAGGCCCCCTTTTGTCTTGTAGCGCATGTGGCCATGCCAGGCAGATCTCCTCCGTGGCTGAGTCTCCCACATCCCCTTAATTCAGTCTATGTCTATGATTTGACCCATTTCCTTCCCTCGCCATGACGGGAATGTCGACGTCTCCCTGTGCATCGTCTCCTTCACCGTCATGCTTCTTTTCTTCTCTGAACTCTGAGAACTAGAGATTTCTGGGTTTTTTTTTCTCCCCTGCTAGAGAAGGAATGGCAGCACAGCAGGTCCCTGTCCTCCGCTTCTGCGCGGAGCGTGTCTGCGCCTCCCTCCCGAGACCACGGCTAAAATCAAACCCGGGCGTAACACAAAGAAACATTATTGTTTGTGGGGAGGGTTAGGGGGCTCCAGGTACCAGATGTCGACTCGATATGCTGCTACACGAGATTCAAGGTTGATATATGTTCTTGAGGCCTGGATGGAAAAATGAGCGCAAAGGGAAGCAGTAGAGCCAGAAGCCACACAGCAGCAGACAAAAGGGGCTGTCACATCCCAACCCCCCGGGGGCCTGAGTGCTGGTCCAGCCAAGAGGTACACGTATTACATCTGCTCTTTTAGTCTAGCAATGAGGAAAAACAAAAAAAGGCGGTCCATTTGTATTCTGCTGCGACAGAACAGAGTCTCCGAGCCCAGAGGGCGGGTACGGTAACGATGGCGGCAGGTTGCTTCCACGTTGGCTGGTTGTAAGAACCTGGTTTCTGCCTCTGAAGGCTGGCTGCTCGGAGGCATTCCCAAACCCGTACGGTTGGCACACACATGTATCCTGATGGGGTGACTGGCTGGCAACAAGAAAGCAGCGGCACAAACAGGGTCTCCTGAGCATGCAAAGAAAGGGCAGGATATCGCGATATAGCACAACTGTAACACATACAGTATTATTCATTCTACGAACTGGAGCTTTGAATGAGAAAAAAAACACTATACCCAGAAAATGTTCTACAACTACCGCAAGTGAATATGGGAGTTGATTTAAGGGCTGTAAATCCAGTTCACACAATAGGAAGACAACTTTCAAGACTCTGAGTTCTTTATTGTCAACACATCCATGCATAAGTACGCAGTGCATTGAAATACCATTTCCCATGAGCCCCCAGTGGTGCTACTATAACATCCACAACACAATACAATATAAATATAACTTTGATAGCTAATATATCATAAACAGACACTGAGGACTGCAGTCCTGAAGATTCACTTTTTAATGAGCGAGTGACTTTCAGTACACAGCAGGTAACGACTTGCTATCCACATAATGAATTTAATTAAATCCTTAATCAATATAATCTTAACCTTTTTAGAGCTATGATTGTCTGACCCCTTCATAATTTGATAACATTACGAAATCAGTCATACAAGCCGTGGATTGCAAATTTTGGCACGCATAATACAATAGTCCATTTCAAACCGCAATTGTTCCTCATTCATTCCATTTGCTCAGCAGTACTGTATATCATACCAGTTATTGATGTTTTAAAGACTAGAGAGTCTAGTGCTTCAGGGCCATAAAGCCCTTTGGGTTTCAGCCAACTCCTACTTAATTAAATTCATCACTTAGACAAGAAATCATTTCACTTAGTGTTCCAGGTGCAATTAAGGTGCTAAATGAAATATCGCTCGTTGCCTGAAATTAGCCATGACTAATCCATCGGCAAATATTGACCAAACCAACTGCGTCTTTTGCTTGTACTTTGTGATTCAATTTAAATCAAAGCATGAGGCATATAATGACTATTGCAACACAAATGCTGTTGCAACACACTGGCTTTACGCGTGCTTTACTTCTGTCCTAACCTAGGTTAGGTTTAAACCCCTCATTAAGATACAGCTCATAGGCAGTTCTCCCAGTGGCCTTGCTGCCTGCTAGGCTCATGAATTGTGATTTTGAATGAATTAGAAGGTAACGAGAACTCCCACATTATTTAGCTCTGAGGAGCCACAGTATGCAGCAACGTACCATTTCCGGCATGAAGGCCGTGTTGTTACCCCCGAGCCTGACAAGGTGCCAGGAGATACTGCTGCCACCTACTGGCTATTTGTCAGTTTGCGGTATAGGGGTGCATAAGATCTCTTAAGACCACAGAGAAGGTCTCTTCTGTCAGGTATTATCAGTCCCAACCTAAGCAGGAGCCTCAGCTTGTATTCCCATACCAGATTCTGTTCACTTTCATGAAGGCACTCCAGCTATCTGCTTTCTCACTTCAAACTAGGCTTGCTGTGGTAGGGAGCAATGTCTGTCAATGTACTCTCCCCTAAAGTGCCACCACTGGCTCCCTAGACAGAAGGACACTGACTTTACTTGTTTCTGGCTCTCAGTATGAGCAAAGTGGGTTATTACAGAACGTAGCCATAGCTATGGGCTGTGTCAGTAAGATGCAGCAAGAGAATCTGACATGGCCGAGCTTGGTCATGTAACTGGATATGCTCGAACATCTGCCTGATGTTGTAATGATATGCTGTTGTTGCATGTGACTAAATATCATAGCAAATAACATTTTACAGTACTACCCCTATACCTCAGCACAGATGGATGTAACCTGAAGCAACATCTTGCATCATAGTGGAGGACACGACTGCAAAGGCCTCCCAGAGATGTGAACCCATAGTCAGCAGGTCACAAATTCAGCTCCTTAACCGACTGCCCCTGTTAATCCCATCCCCCACTTACTAGTCCTCCCAGCCCTTCTTCCAGACTCTGTATTAGTGATCTTAACCAGAAGGATGGGATCCGGAGGAAAAGACAGCTTAGAAGTCCCACTCTGTGGAGCTACAGACGGCTTTATTTGCTCCTTTAATTCCTGCATGGAGAAGCTGACAAGTATTCCGCTCTCTCCTTCTGTGCCGGGAAGAAAACATGCTGATGCCAACACTTGTCCCACCGTGTCCCTGCCGCTGAATCTGCTGACATCAAGTCCAGCCTGTATTATTCCAGGAGGAAACATGCAGGAGAGATTCTCATTCACCCATTATGATGTTTTTTCATTCTTCTGAGAATCCTGTGTATCACTGTTTAACTTAACATTGTAATCAACATAATGCACTGTATATAATTGTTTCTGCAAAGACATAATTTGTAAATGATGTACAAATGCTTGCCCATCTGTCTATTTCTATCTATTTCTGTTTTTAATTTTTTCTTATTTGGGTTACTTGAGTCCTCCCTATCACAGTATTCATAACGGTTATTAAAAAAAATCTTAATTATTTTAAGCAGCATAATTATTCCTCATTTATTATTAAAATAGCATAATACATTTTAAATTTGTAACTATTAGTCACTAAGTTATGAAAATGCTAGGTCTTTTTAGTCTCATTATCTCTCTCTCTCTGTAGTTTACACTGTAGAATATTGGAACCATACAATTATATGGTTGATTATAATTTGTGAAAAAAATTCTGTATAATAAACTGCACTGTACATTGTCAGCATAACTTATTCTGAAACTGTACAGTAAATGTTGATTTCAAAATAAGTGATGTGTTATAATAAAAAGATGATAAGAAACCTGCAGTATGTTTAATGCATTTTTCATCCCTGTGGATTACAAACGCATAACTGACAGAATAATGGAATCTTCTCCAGCAGCACTATACACAGTATATGTATATATGTACATGAACTTACATTTAAATGCAGGTATCTATTATTTTTGTTCACTTTTTCTTTTTATGATACTGCGATACCATTTGGCAGCACATGTGGCCTGATGTTTTGGACAGCTACTGGAATCTTCATTCTGCCCTCCAATCAATTTCTAATACTGTATGTCACATTGGTGTTCCATTGCTGGAAAAAAATATGTATCGACTCAGAGACAACCACTTGTAATTATAAAGAAAAAACCTGATTTGACAAGGTGTGACTGTTTTCTGCATTGCAGTTCATGGTACTGTTGTGTTTTTTGCATAACAGAAAACCATTAGATTCATACAAGCACCCAGGATTTAAAATGGTTTACTCTGTTCCAGATTACTTTCTGTGGTCTTTATTAAATGGATAATTTAAGATTTGTTGACTCTTTAATGCATCTGCATTCTTATGCACAAATGGACTGCCTCCTGTCATCTTTCTCATCCACATCTAAACCCCATATTTGACTAATTAAAACACGGTATTCTGATAAGCGTGTTGATCAACATTAACACCACTAAGTTCAACATCTGCTAATGCAGGACAGACATAACCGGGTTTGTGGTGATTAGATTTGGTGCTTGGTGATTGTAAACTACGTTTGTAAGAGTTACTTTGATTGAAGGCAACCTTCACCATCATCATGGCAAAGCCTTAGTAACAGAGTTGGATAGTTCAGAGTCAGAAAGTAAAAATCCAGGCCAGGATTTTGTTTCAGCCAACATATTGAGTACTTTGTGACTATGAGTCTTTATACTCAACTGGTTGGTTGAAACAAAATCTTGGTCTGGATTTTTGCTTTCTGGACCTGAACTATTCACGTCTGCTTAATAACATTAGAAACCAATAGTCCAAATAATTATAGCCCATGCCACAGAGACAAGGCCAGGCAGAATGCCTAATTCCTTTCAGGCTCACTGAACTGTTGATTAGGTTTCATCCTACTGAGACTTCATGTCTCGACAGCATAAATCGAATACACTTATACAACCATGTTGCAGTATTTTGCACTATAATAAAACCACATTGAAAATAAAAATACAATTTATAACATAAGAATATTAGATTGATATAAGATTATTGGATTATACAATCACACTCTTGTGAATGAACTAATTACTGCCCTTCAGCTTAATTGTTTGGAATTCTCTCCACCAGGTTGCTCTAGGCAAAAGCCACAGTCAAACACACTACAGACTATAGTAATTCCAAGTAATTCACTTGGTAACTGGATTCTATACCTAAAAAAGCCAATGAAGGAGTTTCTGCATTATATCCTATGTTCCAATTTCCATAGTAATCAGGGGCCAAAAAAAACTATTCTGGATCTGATCTATTTACAGCCTTATCTCATTCCCTCCATTTCCATCCAAAATCTCAGAGGAATGTGTTACTCTGAAGCTGTCTTTTTATAATCCATGGTTCAGACAACAGGATAGAACTAAAGCAGCACTTTTCAGTGCAATAACTTATCTCCTCCACCTAAACACAAATGTTGCTTTTGACACTGTACATCACTTCATTGTTTATGTCTGGAGAGACTACAAAATCACGTAGATCGCAGCGGTCAACGCCTTTCTTAGCTGTCTTGTTTCCCTTTTCTTGTTCTTATCGTCAAGATTTTGGTTTCCTTATCATACATTTCAATTATTAACCTTTATCTAACCAGGTACACCGCACCAAATTTTTAAATCTCTTTTACATGAGAGACCTGGCCAAGACAGGCAGAAATAAAGATAGCTTCAGCGAATACCAAAAAGACAGACATCAAATCACAGTGTAAACACCACATACAAAACAGCAATACTAGTTTGTTTGAGTAAGTGGATGAATTGTTGGAATATTCAGCGGTAAGGGAAGAAGGCCTGGTTTTAGGCTCTTTGTGTTTCTCCCTATATATGAACTGAATATGAATAGCAGAAAAGCTGGACAGACCCTTTAGCTGGCAGTCAGCACCTCGCTGAGTTCTCAATAGAACTAACATTTGTGAACATATTAATCCTTCAGCACCCAGCCTACACTGGCTGCCTGTGAAATTCAGAATTTCATATAAAACACTCCCCTTTAAATGAAATTGTATTGATGTATCTTAGGGATCTGCTTCTGCAGTGCATTCTTCTTTAATTACTTTGCCCACAAGACATGGTGCAGCAGAAGCCTCTCATTCAGAGGCCATGGTTTATGGAATAGTCTACGTCTGCCCGTCTGGGTCACAGTACCTGTTTCTTCTCTCCTACAGCTAAAGTTGCTGAGCAGATGCATCCTGACCTCAGATCTATTATACAAACCAAGCAGTCTTTGCTTTCACCTTAGAATTGGATTCGATTACACCTATTATCTGCTGAATGCCACATTTCAGTGGTGTCCCAGGTCTCCCTCGTGGTCAACCCCTACCTCAAATCTTCTTATTATGCTGCCATAGCTGATATCACCAGGGCTATTCTGTACTGCATTTGGTGTGTAACCTATCTCTAAAACTCATCTACCTATACATCCACACAGTATGTTCTCTGTCCCCCCTTCCTGTCTACTGCTTGGGGTCAGATCATCACCTAGGCAACTGGGTCATTCGCCCTACAACAGTGACTAGAAAAAGGATCTTTCCACATATGTATTTAAATAAACACAGATTCTGCATCAGTCTTCTGTTAGTTCCCTGCCTCCAGCAGCTAGATTACCTGACCATGTTCACATAACCATTATGATGTCATTTCAAAATACAATAACTGCCTTCATGATTTTGCATTTCTATAGACAGTATTTTACAGCAGGGCTCCGTGATTGCTTTCTTTCAGGAGGTCAGTGAATTATTTTTCGTTTTCTCTAATTCTGTCATTATAGGTTATTTTTTTTTCATTTACTCTTTTAAAAATTATTATACATGGCTATGAAATGCTCTCTGAGAACTTGTACTAAAGTTTTCTTGCTTCTGTAATGCAGCAGTGTGAGGATCCAAATGTGGAGGCAGAAGGTTTTTTCCAAATTCAACTAATGGTAAAAGAGGTGACTGAGAGCTCGGACATAATTTACTGTACTTTTTTAGGTAAACGAGTTCATGGGATACAGGCGGGTCAACAATCCAGAGTGACAGACTTGACTAGATGCGGATATGACAGTATCCCTCTCCACAGGAGACTCTGAAAGCCCTAGACCAATCCAGGTCATCATGGGCTGGGATCCGATACATTTAATGGTTTTGAAAGGACCAGTATTCCTGGGATTTCCTTGGATCCCAGCTTTTCTTGGAGGTGATGCAGAGCTTGATGCTCTAAATCAGGGTTCCCCAATTCCGGTTCTGGAGGGCCAGCCTGTAACACAATTTGCAGATTTCCCTGCTCAAACACACCTTATTCAGCTCAGCTAATTCCCAGGTTTAGTATGTATGTTGAAGCAAGGAAATCTGCAAAGTGTGCTGCAGACTGGCCCTCCAGGACCAGAATTGGGGAATCCTGCTCTAAATGGATAGTCAGACACCTTGTCCAGATGTAACCATGGAGTGGGACTGTGTTGGTAATCAACAACTCTTTTCTAGGTCCCTGTGCCCCTCTAGCTTTGCCATGGACTTTTCCCCCAAACTTAGCCACTCCTTATATCCACTCAAAGGCTGGGATTATGGGATCGTAGGACACAGTAGAAAGGGGTTAAGTACGAAGAATTAAGAATGAAGAGTGAAAGTGTGAGTTTTGTGCACTCTCAGCCCAGGATTGATAGCTCAGAGTAGAATCCATTAGCAGAATTACAATGTCTCAAGTAACATCCAGTCTAATGGTTGATGCACTTAGTCTGGTCATTAGTTTGTGCACGATAACCAGAAGATAATCTAATGTTTACACCCAGCCACGCACAGAAAGCTCAATCAAGATGTAAATTGAGGTCTTATATCTGACACAATGTCTTCTGGATTCTCAAAGAATCTAAATATTTGATTAAACAGACACTCAGAGAGCTCCATAGCCCCAGGAGAGGTATCAAACAGCATCTTTTGGTAGAATCTATCCAGTGTTACTAGGATGACAGTAAACTCATGTGACCTGTAATAAAATCCACTGCAGTTTATGACTTGGGGAACTAGCTGTTTGGAATGCATCCATGATTGCCCATCTCATGGGGGCCACAACACAAGAGAAAAAGGTAGTATAGTCCCAGGATCTGGAGGGTTATGAGATGGTTCAAATTGCCTGGAGAGAGTGTCTGCTTTGGTATTGTTTGCACCTGGGTGATCTGTAAAAGTGAGTTTGAATTGAATGAAGAAATGGGCCCACCTTGCTGGCCTAGGACTCAGCTTGATAGCCCCTGCTGTATTTGAGAATCCACAGTTCCATCAAGACCACAAATGGAGTTGCTCCCTTAGGGCATTCATCATTCCTCGAGAGCTAATTTTATAACCAGCAGTTCCCTGTTGCCCAGATCATGATTTCATTCTTCAGGGGAAAGCTTGTAGGAATATAATGTACAGGAAGATGGCTTGGGGGGGTGTACCATGATATTGTGATGTCGGCTCCCCCGCAAACCACTGAAGGATCAACCTCCACGACAAATGGCTTTGGGTCACATTGTTTCATGACAGACTTTTGAGCTACTGAAAAGTCGTTCCACTTGATTGTTTAGTACCTTGCAAAACGGGTGTTTTCATGGTGTTGCGATAGCTACATTGGTAGAATTAAATTAGCGTAGCCCCGGAAGCATTGTGGATCCTAGACTTCTCTTCATTTTGGTCAGTTGAGAATAGTAGATACTGTATTCTTGTCTATTTGCTCTCCCACTTCCCTGCCCTGGCATAGCGATTGTGTTCGTGCTGGCACTGCAGTACCTGGATTATTTGGTCCTTGTGGTCAGCCATATTTTGGAGGAGTAGATAAGCAGGTCATTGCCACAGATTATGAGGAACATATTAACCATGTCTCTGAAGACCTCATAAATGATTGTGTACAGAGGGGACATTAGTGACTCTGTGCAGCTTAATCAAATACTCATAGTGCCCACTGTTATTAATAAAGGCTTCCATTCATATAGGCTATACCTGTTGAAGACATTGTTGTACATACTTCTTCCAAAGCTGCAGAAACTGGGTAAGAAAGAAATGGAAGTAAACGGTTACATTAAGGGCCCAATAATGAATTCTACCATCCCTCTTCTCAACAAAGCAGAAACCCAAACTAACTGATCCTGTCATCCTTATTGCTGCTTATCTTCTTACTTTAAAGTAAAAAGTTCTGAGTTCTGACAGCTAAATGGATTAAACAGCGTGTGCCGACTAAATACATATCAAACCAGCAGCCTCTGCTGAGGCTCAGACGTGATGACTAATGCAGAGGCTTTGAATCAATCATATATTTTCTATTCCTGCTTTTTCTCTGTCATTGAGGAGCTGGGAGTTGCTTGATCGACTGTTTTGTCTGAGGAGAGTCACCTTGCGAATGTATGAATAGCCAAAGTGCAAAATGTAATCTGTGCACTTGGATATACATCCTCTCATTTGCATATCTGTCAGACCCTGGTGATGAATTGCCAGCCTTATAGTTGTATGCAAAAACTGGAATGGCAAGCAGATGCTTACTCCCTTCAGTGTCAGGAGTGACAAGGGAACAGGTGGTACTGGTAGCAGTAAATGTGTCTCACCATTGCGTTCTGTAGCACCTGATATTAAATCTGTGACTCTTACACAAAGATTTGTGTTACAGATTTTGATTTTACATGTTTGGTTGCCAGTTTACTTTGAAAGGATTTATTTTATTCCTAGGTCCTTTGTTTAATTGATTTTTCTGTCCTTATGATGTGGACTGAAAATGTAGGATAGCTGCTGGAGTAACTATGTGATAGGGGAATGCCTCAGGGCTCTGTGCTTGGACTCACCGCTCCTCCCACTGCACTAAATCCCTAGGCATCGTTACACTTGTCTGTTTCTGTCCTTTCTCCTTCATAATTCAAATTATGTCTGGGCTTCAAGGTGATATTGCGAGATTGTAATGTAAATTCTGCAACTATGTCCAGCTCAATGAGAACGTCTTTATGTTTTAGTAATTCATTCATGTCCATCTATCCATCACTGTAAATGGGGTGTCTAGACACCTGAGCATTAATATTGACAACTTCTCACATGGAAACAGTACCTATAATTCTTGTTCTAGAGTGTCAGAATAATTTGGTACTTTGGTACACCTACTTGGATTTTCCTCTGATGTCAGGATCAGTCCCTGCCCTGTTTGTCATTTCCTTGTTTGGTCAGCAGGTGTCACTGGCCATCCCAGTCCTAATGTTTGAATCATTCGTGCTTGGTAATGACCCACACCTGTTCCTTGTTAGTCTTAGCCCTAGTGTTTGGTTTATTGTCAATGGGCCGCACCTGTTTCTCGTCGAGGCCCAATTACCTGTGTATATATGTACCTGCCCTTGGGCTGTTTTTCAGTCAGTCATTGTGGAGCTTGTTTGTGTTACTTGCCAGTATTTCTGTGCTTGTACTAGATATTTTTGCTTATGTTCCCACTGCCTATCCTTGCATGTAGTTCCAACCCATATTTGTCCTCACCTCACCTCACCTAACCTACCTGCCTTTCTTTTGACCCCTCGTAGTCCCTTTAATCTCACGTATGTCTGAGTTCTGTTTGAATAAAGTACCTTGTGTTTGTATGCCATACTGGGATTGTCCTTACATGATGCCCTGCCGTGACACCAAGTATGTCCACATGATCTCCGTTGACTGGCACCTGATAGTCAGATTGGGTTCCAAACACTAGTTCAACCTGCCAAGCAATAAACATATCTAAAGAGCACTGTGGCTGTTACACTCCAGCCTTAGACTTCTCTCTCAATGCTTCCAGTGTCCCGGAGCATGTCTCTTACTGTGGTTTGACAGGGGATCCTCCAGCAACTGCTACAACTATAGCACATTAATAATTTAATAATGAATTTAAGGGTCATTTCTATTATACAGTCTCCTTTCCAATCCCTATGAAATATGTCTTAAAATATTATAATATTAAATTCTTAAATTTTAAAACAAAGCATAGTAAAACTACTTGCCGGGGCACAAATAATGTAGTAGTACATGCTTACTTAATGCATTAATTAGCCACTAACTAAGTGTTAGTAACGTACTGATCCCATGTTAATTCATCATTAATCAATCATGTATTTTACGTAGGAACTACATTAATTTATAAGTTGTTCTTGAGTGATAACCGAGTAACTAAGTTATTTGTGCACCCTCAAGTAAAGTGTTACCCATGACATTGATATGTTAGTCTTCATTTATTATGACATCACATAAAAATGGACATCAAGGTAAAGGTTATGTTATATTATCACCCTTTTCTGTTGCTTTCCTTTAGATAGCACAGGTACCAGACTTGTGCTGTACAGATACACTTGTCCAAAATGGATCATCAAATTATTGTCTTATTAAAGGGTGGCATGATCGTGCAGCTGTTAACACTGTGGCTTCGAACCTGTGGGACCTGGATTGATGTCTCTGCCAGGGTTCCATGTGTGTGGAGTTTGCATGTTCTCCCTGTGTTGTCATGAGATTTCCTCCGGGTACTGTGGTTCCGCGCCCCCAGTCCAAACACATGCTTAGGCTAATTGCTGTTACTAAATTGTCTGTAGGCGTGTATGGTGCGTGAATGTGCCCTGCAATGGGTCGGCACCCCATCCTGGCTTGTTCCCTGCCTTGTGCCCATAGTCTCCGGGACAGGCTGCGGAACCCCATGACCCTGAATAGAACAAGTATTTTCAGAAAATGGATGGATGGATGTCTTATTATATTAATATACACTCACCTAAAGGATTATTAGGAACACCATACTAATACTGTGTTTGACCCCCTTTCGCCTTCAGAACTGCCTTAATTCTACGTGGCATTGATTCAACAAGGTGCTGAAAGCATTCT